>JAOVVI020003230.1:0-19453 GCA_028571085.2 Nepenthes alata | reverse complement strand
TTCTCTCAAACTAATTTGATCTTATTCAATGTATTATTTGTGTTTTTTCAAGTTGAGCGGCTTTGGTAATTTTTTTAAGTTATCTTTTGACATGTTGAATTATATATATAGATATATATATAGATATTCTGTAAAAAATATATATAATATATTTAAAAAGATTAAAATTTATAAATTTTATAAAATATATAATATATAAATGTTTACAAAAATTTACAAAAAGTTTATAAGCACTCTATAAAAATGTGTGTGTGTGTGTGTAACTGTAATTTGAGCTGTACATATTGGGATAATAACCTTACTTTCCCAGTTATTCTTGATGCGATTTTATAAAAGTTATCATCTTTCCATTGTTCTTTTTTTTTAATGAACTTTAAACCCTTACAGAGACTTTGTGAACGTTAGGGATCCTATTTCGAATTCCATCTGGACAACCTTATACTGTTGAATTATGTTAGGATTAGTTGCTGGTTGAACCTATCACCGCTATGCAACATACATCATTGAAACTGCTTTTCTAATAGGTCTAGTACATGCATTTGATTGATCTTGTTTCCTATGAGCACTTTTTCAATCTCATCATCTTGATTGTTCGTTAAAAGTTTCAGTGTTTTCTATGTATTGCATATGAGGATCACATTTTGCACAATTTTGGTGTCATGGTGATGCTCATGTGATAGTGTAGGTAGGAAGATGTTTGCAATGTTTGAATGCCAACTATGCTACATAAGATGACAGGACATGTAAGATGGTTTGATCTCCTCTAACATAGGTAAGATAGTGTACTATCGAGGAAGAGTTATTTGAGCTCAGCTAGGGCATCAAATTGACTCCTTTTTTTGTTGAAAAATTATTCTTTAAAAAGGATTTTGATCTGTTATCTTCAGTCCTTTTGATAGATCTTTGTTATATTGTTCTTAATCTAATAGGGATCATTCTTTTTCACCGTTGATAGTAATTGGAATTCTGTTATATGTTCTCAATCTAGTTGGGCCATGATGCATATGAACAAACTAAGGGAGCTAGTGGTGGTGCAGATCCTCGTGGTGCGGGATTTCGCCCTTTCGAAGATATTTTCCGTCATGGTTTTGAAGATGTAAGGATTTTATTTCCTTTTTTGATCCCTTAAAAATTAACAGGTGCAAATCTGATTACTGAGGCTTTCTCATACTTGATGAAGCATTATGGTTTGTTTTTGGTCCAGGCAGACAAACATGTGAAATGTGAAAGGAACAGTGTCTATTTGTATTTTTTGTTAATATATGCCCTTATTGTGTAGAAACATTTATCTTCTCCAATAACATGCAGTCTCAGCAGGTTGATTTATACGAGGATGTATTTGTTAATTATGTTGTGACCTTGAGGTCTGTAGTTAAGCAACATTCTGGCTGCTTTCATGGGGTAGATTTTTCAGGAGATGTTCTGCCCATATATGTTTGTTACCCAATGCTGACAGTTTGGTGGTTATTTCTCAGTCCTTTTTTTTTGGTCCTTGATTTTTATAATTGGATCCTGCTTGTGAGCCTTGAGCATTTCTGTAGCTGCAGCAGCAGGTGGCAATTTACAAAAATCAAAACATCTGTCAATTTCTATGGTCAGACCAAAGGACAATGAGTCAATGACCGAGGAGTGCTGCATTAGCCAGTGAGGAAATTAATTCATGATGCATTCTACTGATTAAATATATCATGACGCATTTTGAAAACCACTTGGGTGAAAGCACTGCTGGTGTTTGCATTTTTGTTTTTATTTAAAGCTGAGAGCCTGAGACATCTAGGTTCTGGACATTGACAGGCAAGGAGTTTTTATTTTTGTCCTTTCTTGTGTAGATAAGGTGACTCTGAGTATTCTATCTTTTGTGGTAATGTTCTTGCTGTAATGGATCTGGATTGAAAATCCAGATCGTTATAAAATATTGGAAAGCTTTCGCCAGTACATGGCTTTGTGATATAAAAGGCATTTGTGAAAATGTCTGCAATAAGTCAGAGGTATTAGCTGCATCTCATTCCACAACTTTATGAAAAGAGAAATAACTTTAGTTTGCGTTTGATAATAATGCCCTTGGACCATTTTCAGTTGTGGCTGTATGGGGAAAATACTTACTTTTGATGCTGTTTGATTGGCAAACAAAATACACTATTAGAATCTTTAGGCCTTTGGATGTTGGGGCAGTCATCTTGGATAAGATTTTGGAGAAATCTAAACGCAGGCTCTTGCCCTTTATACGGAGCAAGATGAAACAAGAGAAAACATGGAAAAGTAGAATAATAAATAAACATGATGTCCAAGTTGCAATGTTAAAGTTCTTAATTGTCTCATGCTTCTTTGCATGCTCCTTCCCCCCTTTAGTCAATTGACCTGATTAATTTCATTTGTTCTTTCCATTAATAGTGGGTTGTGGGCTGTGTTTTCCAGTATTAAGAATGAAAGACATGCATCTAAATGGCCAGCAGACTGTGATGCTTCATTTGATTGTTGAACTGAAGTGAGAGAATTGTCCTCTCCAATAGATTACACATTCCTCTCTTTTGCATCTTAAATTTCTTATTTTACGTTTGTATTGTTTGCAATTTGGATGTGTGAAATTGCACTTAGGTGAAGAGATAGCATGTCTTATTCACATGATAAGCTATTTTTCGTAAGTCGAAAATCTGGTTTTTTTTTTCATTGGGACATTAAATTGATCATTCTTTGTTCTTTTGCATTTATGGTGTGGATTCTCAAATGGAAATAGGTGTTCAGGATATTTGAGCCAGGATTTAGACCGGGGAAATTTGGTGGTCAAGATGTCAAGGTATGACCCCTTTTCTGTTATCAATTTATGATATATATTTTTTGATTGCTAGGAAAAGACATTGTGCCAATGGCTGCACATGGGCACCACCAATATACAACAAACTGAAAAAGAACCAGAAAGCACCATCAGACCAAAGTAAACCACTAAACCAAAAATAGTCTTAGAACCAAAAAGAATAAAGTTTAAAAAACCAACGTGTCCACAAAAGCATAGTGCTATTTTGTATCCTTATATTATTTTCGATCCATTGGAGCCTTCTTAGTTCTCTTTTCTTTTTTGCACTCTTTCTTTTTTACAATTGGTAAGGCATTGATTTAGTAAGGTGTGCCAAGATGGCACTGAGCAGTTTACAAAGACAACCTGAAATGAAGAGATTCTCCATGCACTTAGAAACCTTTACAGCAGAAAATTGGAGGTGAATTTGTCCGGAAACATAAGCAAACCAAACCAACCAATTGAAAAGAAGAAATATAATGACTCACTTCACTACTAAATACAATATCATATCTCATTCCTCCCAAATAATAATATGAGGGATAGGAGAGATGCGCTTATGTTTAAAACTTTTCTGTTGAACCATGCATGAGCTGAAATTTCCCATCTAGCAGACTCCACTTGAATCCATTTGGATCCCCATTGTTCTCTGCATGCATGTCCAAGCAGGTCATGCACTATCACATTGAATCCTATTTCAAGCTCTTCTGTAATTTAAACTCCAATCTACGAGGTTCAATATCTTCATATATTTAAACATCTGATATTCAGATCCTGAAATAGACATGCCTAGAAAGTTACTGACGTCATCCATCTAGTGGAGAAGTAAATCAGACACCTTTTGGAAATCATCTGCATCGTAATCCCCATCCAACCCAGTCAGCAATCACCACACTTGCTGGGTAACCTATTCTGAGTAATTACCTCATGATCAGCCCAGTAAGCAATTACATCATGATTATCCCTTCTAACTGAAGCCAAAATAATACGTGCCTCTTGTGTTTCAGCCACTATTAATTTCAGAGAGGAAGAAGATACAACAAAGCAAACTAATTTCAGTTAGAGTTGTTGTGAAAATCAGGCCAAAGACTCCTAATCAGTAAAATCCTTCCTCACTATCTCAGCTAAATCTCTCCAACTCCCTGACACAAACCCCCCTTGCATGTATCTTAGAATTTTTTTCATCCTAGTCTCTTGTACACACATCAATGTGCACATCCATAAGCATAATCAGTCCTGACATTGTTATTAATCCTGCTCTATAGATCTTTACAATGAGCCAGAGCAGGGAAGGTTGACAATATTAGTGTACCTGTCAGATCCAATGAGATCTCACCCGGATAATGACAAACCATCACTAGTGAATTATTGGACCTCTGTCTGCAACAAACTTTGGAGTCTTCATCATTTTAATAAATACTCTATTGTTATGCTTTGATATTGGTTCTCTTACACTTTTACTGTTCTATGTATAGGTTAGTTTGGAGCTATCCTTCATGGAAGCTGTTCAGGGATGCACGAAAACAATAATGTTTCAGACTACTTTTCCCTGTGATGCTTGTGGTAAGATAATTCCATTTTCATTTGGTCCATCTTATGACTCTTTCTTTTGTTTTTGCTTTCCCTTTTTTTTGCAATGAAATAAGTTGCATTAATAATATAGTCCTTATACGACCAAGGGAGGTTAAATGCATAAACCTGAACTATGGACTTCCTGCACTAGCTCAAGTGAAAAAAGGGAAAGAATGAACTAGGAATGGTACTGAATCCTTGCCATAGAATTGTTATATCCGAACTCAAGCTCGAGTTTCTAGAATTTGGACTCCTATGTCTCATGCAGCATTCTGTTTGTCCTCTCATTATCTGACATAATATCCTCCCATGACAGTTTGAAAACTAGTTAACCCAGACTTTCTTCCCCAGATTTCCTGTAGCACTATCTTGCTGCCCTCTTTTGGTCAGAGGATTTATATGGCCTACATTCTCTAGTAGCCCATTATTCTCATAATTTATTTTTCTTTTGGGCTTAAATTTTTCCCTATTAGAATTTCATGCCAATTGTTTGGCTGCCTCATAAAAACAATGACGACCTCTAGCATGAAGGAGTGGTCTACCTCTAGCTTTGATGGAATGATCCACCTTCACCATTGGTATTTGATACTAACCCTACCTGATGCCCATTATCCTCTCTAGTTACACATCTAGTGACCTCTGTGACTCTCCTCCGACCTCCTTTGCCAAACTAGATATTAGTACTATCCCTCCTTTATGTGGCCAACCTGTGTTGTGATTTTTCTGGTCCCATCTCTGTCTTTTTTGTCAAAGCCCCTCACGGTTCTTGATCTATGTCCTACAAGCAATAGATTTGACATCTCAGTCCCTTCTATTTTGTCAAGCTAACCACTTTAACAGAACACTCACTTGACCTCTGTTTCTTCTGAAATCCTGATCACTTGTTTTCAGGAAGCATAACCAATTGCAAAGCCTCAGTAAAACTGCCAATTGCAGATTGCTCAATTATCTGCACCAATCTCCAGTGCTGCTGTGACTCCCACTTTACTTACAACTTATCTTGGAAGTGACAAATGATGCATAAAAATGATCCCTCCCATTTTATTTGCTCTTTTGAGAAGAGATCTGAGTTGGTTGAGCAAGGGGTTTTAAGTATAGATTCTAAAGAGAGGGAATGAGACAGTAGAGCAGCAGTGCTCACAGGGTGATTTTCAGCCTACTAAAACAGTGAGTTGTCCAAATGGTTCTCATAAAACTTGACATACTTGTGCATGCTAGATGAGGTTGCCTTCTCTCTCTGTGAGTGCCTTTTCTTAACTTGAGGGGGAGCAGCCTGTACTTTTTGTTTGCCTTCTGATGTTTTTACTATGTTAGTTTGTTCACCCACTATATTGGTTGCAACTTTGGGTTCTTCATCCTTTCCCCCTGTGACTGTATAAAGTGTACATGGGTGACAATTCTTGGTATCATTTTGTGGTATATAGTTTTCTGTACTACTGCGTAAAAAATCTCTTTGTTGTAAATGAACTTAAATTTAGCTTCATAGGGTTATTTGTGATTCCTGCTTTTCTGATGCTTCTGGTATTTTGTAACTGAATGCTCTTTTATAGTAGATGAACCTAGTTTGACTTGTTAGGGTTTATTCTTCTCTAACTTTGTTGCTTCTGGATACCTGTAGGTGGAACAGGCGTACCTCCTGGGACCAAACCAGAAGCATGTTGGCGTTGCAAAGGAAAAGGCGTGGTCTGTAAATTTTGGCACAAAATTTCACTTATTTATTTCCTAATTTTGATTGGTACTCTGGTAACATTTACATTTTGTTTTTGCTGAATTTTCAGACATTCATGCAAAATGGCCCCTTCTCTGTCCAGTCAACTTGTATGCAGTGTGGTGGTACAGGGAAAACATTTACGGTATAATTTAGTTAGTGGATCAAGAAATATGTACTACATTATTTAGTTGATTGCCATGACATTCCATTTGTTTTTGTTTTTATTTTTCTTTCATGCTTGTAGTGCTGATATTTGTTTGAACTTGTTTTTCAAGAACCATCTGGAAAAGCTCCAAGCCTGGATTGATATGTAATCAATTGCAACTTCTGTGATTTGTTGGTTAACAATTGAAGGTTTGATTGCTGATGGATGTCTTAAAATCTCAGTGTATTGTCAGTCCATTCCCCTTGTCCATCAAAATTCTGAGTTGAAATTATCTGACAGAAACATCAATTTAAGCTTATTAAGTTTGAATCAAGCTTGCCAAATTATCCTGGAAAAGAGAAAGTTGCCAAAACTGTTATTTGGCTTATGTTGACATGTTTACAAAGGCAACTTAGTGCATAAAGCTCTTGCTATACTCGGGGTCTACTTAAGCGTTGGACCACTTTGAGCCCGTTTTACATGGTCTTATTACAAGAGGTTGTTTCCACAATTTAAATCATGACCTCCAAGTCACACAACAATAACTATACCAGTTACGCTAAGACGTACTTCACATTCTTCTGAATCTATGTTTTAGCGGTAGAATCTTATTGCAAGTTCCTTGGGTTCCCATATTGTCCTTCCCCTCAATTTGTTTTAGGTTATTTGACAAAATTTTCTGCCAGTGGAGCACTATGTAGTGTAGATAAACTATGATCATTTGGTGTCTTCTAGAAAAGGCTTTCAAACATGCTCTAGATAGGTTTCTGATAATTTTTGGCCATTTTGACTCTAGCAAGTATACTGAGATTCCCTTAACTCAGTATGTAAAATGAGTACCACAACAGGAATGGATTGCAATTTGCAATGACAACCCTCTATGAAAACTTTCTGTGTAGCACATACTGCGTCTGGCATATTTCGTCCTAGCATACTAAGTATCTGTTAACTTTGCTAGATGAAATTGGTCTTTGAAGTTTTAATTTATAAATTTTCAGAATATGGGTTCCTGCCTTAATTAATTAAAATGCAAAGGTTTGCCTAGTAACATAAAGAAAAGCAGCCTTCCCATCATTGCATTCTCATGAAATGACTGAAGCCCCAAAACCCCAAAATATGGACTTAAATTGGCATTATCAGCGTTATGCTACTGATATATACAGCAGGTAAGGGTCTCCTTGGACAAATTTCAATTATGTTTATCATTTAGGGTTTTAATTTCTGCCTAGGAAAAGAAGAAAAAAAATTTGGGTTTTCAATTCCTACAATTTGGATAAGCATGAAGGCATACTCCCCCAAAAAGGAATAAACCAAAACCCATAGAAATTAATATCGGTTAGTCTCATTCAACGATGAAAGTTGTAATCCTGTTTCAGTTTTCTCTTCTAGCAAATACATGGACATATATGTAATGTTAAGAATTTTATAGATCCTTTACTTTCTTGGTGGATCCTTCTTTACATGAGTCTTGATTTAATATTGTTTGGCATCAAATTTATTTGTATTATATTGCTTTGGAAAATGGAGGGATACATAAAATCTTTTTTTCCTTCCCATTTTTTTTCTGCATCCTGAATTTTCCATGTCCATTATGTCATCATATTGATTAATATTCTTTTCATGTGTCATCCAGAGCCACTGCAAGACATGCAATGGTAATCGAGTGGTGCGGGGATCCAAGACCATCGAATTGGATGTTATGCCAGGTGGTTGCTAGTCCCTTAATGTATAGTTTATATGCATGTCATCTTTTTTCATTGGAATGCTTTGGAGTCCTTCCATTTTTTATTAGCAGAGGAGCTTTAGTAATTGCTCATGTTTTTTTCTTATCTCAGAACCTCGCACAAAAATCTAAAAAATGACCAGCCTCAAATGTGCACTTGTGTTTCACCCTCCACTCTTGGAATTGCCCATCTTGTTGGAGGTCTTTTTGGTTGGTCTTTGCATATAATTGGTGTTTTTGAGTTTGTGTAGGTGTGGATAATGACGAAACCATCAAGGTATCTAGAAGTGGTGGAGCAGATCCAGATGGTTATGATCCTGGAGATCTCTATGTCACCATCAAAGTAATTTCTCGGTTCATTTGTTTCTTTTCTCAATTCATGATCAGCATTTACCATGGATTCATTCATAACTAGTTTGCAGTACATGATGACCTAGCAAGTTCATTTACAGGTCAGAGATGATCCAGTTTTCCGAAGAGAGGGCTCTGACATTCATGTTGACGCGATTCTGAGTATTACACAGGTTTGCTTTTCTAGATTGATACAGATGCTTAAGTCTGTTAGCTATTCATCGTGATGCTTAAGCTGAGAACATTCATCATGCTTTTCAATATTGCTTTCTTTTGCTCGTCTCCCTTCCCATGGTAAATGCATTGATTTTGGTATTAAAACTGTGTATCCCATCCATTTTTTCCTGAATAATGAATGTTTGTAAATATACAACAGTGAGATGTACAGAAATTTGGTTTTTTGTAGCACTTCTAAAGTTCTTACATAGATACATCTGGCGTTTGTAATAGTGCCATCACACCGAGGATTTTTCTGCCTAATTGAAACTGCAAGATAGTTGTGATTTTGAATATCTAATAAAACACTTAGGTAGATTAGCTTTCCATTCATTTCAGAGAATTCGTTTGATGTTTGCTCCTTCCTCTTCTTTTGATCTCGGGCCTTGGCCAGTTGGCCTTAACTAACTCAACTAACCTGCAAATTGGTTGCTTACAGACTGCAAGATTTTGGCCAATTGTATGCCTAAGAGTTTAGCCAATATATTTTTTTATTTTTTGGCCTACCTGCTGCACACCCTTTGCTTGATCACTGGAAATCATGCTGACTTCTGCTGCAGGCAATTTTGGGTGGTACCGTCCAGGTTCCAACTCTCACAGGAGATGTTGTTCTTAAGGTGTGTGATTTTCATGCACTTCTTATTTCTGTTCCCGTGTAAGAATTCATTGAGTGTAAGCATTTTGTTTTCTAGGTTCGCCCTGGCACCCAACCAGGTCAGAAGGTTGTGCTGAGAAAGAAAGGTGAGAACATGCACAAATACATTCTATTATTCTTGCATTTTCTTTTTCTTGCTGCTGTATCTTTTGATAGTTTTAAGGCCTTGCTCTTGTTTGATGAAATTGAATAATCTTTTGAGACTTGAGATTATTTTATTGGTGAAAATAACGTTATTTTGGAAAGAAAGTAATCTGCTGAACATTGAGAAACGTGATGAAAGTATTGAATTCTTGATCTTTCACGGAGCTTTGAAAATATAGCTTTAAACAGGATATATAGGATCGAGAGATTTATATCCCTATTGTAGAGAGAATATCAGTTGAAGAGGAAGTCCTGAGAATCGAGATTATTTAGTTTAATGAAATGAGGGCACAGAAAATGTGCTAAGATTAACTAAATTAAGCGCTAAGACTACTTAATTTCATCAAGTGGCACTGTCTGTATGAGGTTCCGAATTCTATTAGAAGAAAGTAGCAGTTCCATTTAGTTTGCAACATAACTGTTGTATGGTCGTCCCAGTTGAATCATGCATTCTTCGTGCTTCTTGCAGGGATCAAGGCGAGGGGTTCTTTTTCATTTGGTGATCAGTACGTACACTTCAATGTCAGCATTCCAACGTAAGCACTCTCTCTTCAACCGTTTGATTGAATTTTAGCCTGTCTTGTTACGGTATATCATTTTAGGCTTTGGCCTTCACTCCTGTGATGGTGAAGGGAGTGCCTACAGACAATGATTATGCCCCCTTCATTGACAAGGGAAAGTTTTCCGGATACCCAATAAATAAACTGTGTCAGATGGCATCACAGTCTACCCATCAAATTTTATATAAGCCCGGTAGCATGGATGAATGGAAAAGACATCACGTTATTTAAAAGTGTCCCTCTAGCATTTCCTTTCAGAGAACAGCCTCGAATGATATCATAGTCGTGACATCTTGATTCAGTACTGAGATGGCGTGACATGATGATTGTATAATTTGCAGGAATTTGACTCCAAGACAACGGGAGCTGATAGAAGAGTTTGCAAAGGAATGGCAAGGTGAGTGCGATAAGCAAGCAGCAGCTGGAGCCTCCGGATAAAATGACTACCCAGAAGAAAGCGTGGTTCGTCCCCAGTTGTTTCAAAATCAGAAGCTCAGCAGCAGAAACTTTGCGCCTTGCTGCATCTGAGCCTCGACACCGGGCACAGAAGTTTTGTTAGTGTCGCCTTTTTCGTATGTGTTTTGGGGTTCCTGTCTAGATAAGAGAACGATGCCAAAATGATTTTTATAGATTCTGAATTGATAGCGTAAGCTTTGAGCTGGTGTTGGAAGTAGTAGTTCTTGTACTGTATTATTATTCATTTTGACATTAAACTCAAGAATGCAGATTGGGAATTATATATATTTATATATTTAGTATTTGAGAGAGCTCAGAATGCAGTTGGGTTTAATGCTGCGATTATATATCTACGTATTGCATTGTTTGATTCATAAATGAGTTATTATCAAATTTAAAAATAATAATAATTATTATTAATTGATATTAACCCCCAAAAATATGTAGTAGAAAAGTTCTGATATTAGCTTTTTATAAAATATTAAAATATTCATTATAAAATAATAATAAAAAAATACTATTTTCACATTTTTTTATTTTTTATAAAAATTAATTTTGACTCCTTCATTATTAATCAACGAGATGTAATAGGAATAGTGGGGCTGCCACAGCGGCCACGATGTTCTTTATCCATAGAAAAATAAACACACCCAGCAACTCAAGACCCCGCCTTTACGCAGTTCTCTTCTACCACGGATGACCGTGTTGCTGGACAAACAAGAAAGGGATGTCCCTAAAGAATGCCTGAAATATTAGCGTTGTTATGTTTTTTTTAGCAGACCAATTCCCATATTTACTCAACAACGGTGTATATCATAAATCTAAAAATAAATAGTACAAATTACATTAAATTATTCAAATAGGTTAATGTTTCATATTAAGCATCTCTCAACAAAGCAGGGCTGAAACATATTCTTGCTTAATATGCAAAATTGACTAACCTGATTATCTTGGTTAAATATGAACGGCAAAAAGAAAAAATAAAAGCAGATAATCACAGTTTAAAGACCTCCTCTGCCAGCTGACCTGAGAAGTTTCAATCACTTCAACTTTAAGTTTGCAAAATCCAGGAATCAAACTTTCAAGCTCCTCATCTGCAAAGGGAAAAGCAGCTTCTGTTCCCATTAGGGTTTTTCAAAACGCCGTTCTTACTGCTCAGCACAAATCCCAGAGCCTCTCTGAAGCATGCCACATGGAGTAAACCATTCATTATTCTTTGCTTTACAACACTTGGATCCTTTCTGTTGAGGATATCTTCCTTTCTTCCCAATAGAGTTTCAGGTTTCTTGAGGAGAGTACCTTCCTCTGGCTTCTTGTTGCAGCTTCGCAAGGAATAAGAACGATGATGGTAGGAGCCATGGAAGTTGATTTTAAGAACCTTCAAAGGTTAAACCAAAACTACCCCTCAAAAATCTCAAAACAGAAGCTCTTCAAACACATTTTTTCCCAAACCAAAGAACTCTGCATTTCAGTGAGAGGAAACCAATTCCAGGCTGCAATTTCCTGGAAAATGGAAGGAATCCAGCCACAGATCTCAGCCAGGAAAAAGAAACAGTTCTGAATCTTAAGTTTCAACCCATATATCATTCATGTCCATTGCTCATCAGCTATCACCTCCAACACAAACATCATTTCCTACTACCTTCAGAAATCCAGAACTGTCCTAAACACCCAAAACAAACAAACAAGAATCAATCTTTTGCACGTGACAATGCACCAGGCCAATCCACAAACCCTTTCTGACCACGAAGAAGACTACATGGTGAAGGACACAGATCCTCAGCTTGGACATCGGTGGCCTAATGGAGCAGGAAGAAGCTGGATGAGTGGGGAGCGATTCACGAGCACCTACGATCTCGTGGAGCAAACCTTCTACCTTTATGTTCGGGTGATGAAAGCAAAGGATCTCCCACCCAGTTCAATTACAGGGACCTGTGATCCTTATGTTGAAGTGAAGCTCGGTAATTACAAAGGAAGAACCAAGCATTTCGAGAATAGAAGGAATCCTGAGTGGAACCAAGTATTCGCCTTCTCTAAAGACCGTGTTCAAGCAACTTTGCTAGAAGTTTTCGTGAAAGATAAGGAGATGGTCGGAAGAGATGATTACCTTGGGAGGGTGGTTTTCGATCTAAATGAGGTCCCAAGTCGAGTTCCACCAGACAGCCCTCTGGCACCTCAGTGGTACAGATTGGAGGATCGACGAGGCGAGGGGAAGGTGAAAGGAGAGATAATGCTTGCAGTTTGGATGGGCACTCAAGCTGATGAAGCCTTTTCCGAGGCATGGCATGCAGATGCAGCCTTTGTCCAAGGAGAGGGTGTACTCAGTGTCCGATCAAAGGTTTACATGGCGCCAAAGTTATGGTACCTAAGAGTGAATGTGATCGAAGCACAAGATATTGTTCCAAACGATAGAAGCCGAGCCCCAGAAGTGTTTGTGAAAGTTCAGGTCGGACACCAAGTTTTGAGGACTAAGATTTGCCCAACTCAAACGTCTAATCCTCTTTGGAATGAGGATCTCATTTTCGTGGTAGCCGAGCCTTTTGAGGACCAACTCATCCTCACTGTCGAGGATCGTGTGCACCCTTCGAAAGATGATGTGCTGGGGAAGTTAACGCAGCCAGTCAATGTCTTTGAGAAACGGCTTGATTATAGGTTGGTTCACTCTCGCTGGTTCAACCTCGAGAAATTCGGATTCGGAATTTTGGAAGCTGATAGGAGGAAGGAACTCAAGTTTTCAAGCAGGGTGCACCTCCGAGCATGCCTTGAAGGTGCTTACCACGTGCTCGATGAATCGACCATGTACATGAGTGATCAAAGGCCAACAGCTCGGCAGCTTTGGAGGCCTCCTGTTGGGATTCTTGAGATTGGCATTTCAAGTGCACAAGGACTCCTACCTATGAAGATTACGAAGGATGGCCGAGGGACCACAGACGCTTATTGTGTGGCTAAGTATGGCCAGAAATGGATCCGAACCAGAACAATCCTCGACACTTTCAACCCAAAATGGAATGAGCAATACACATGGGAAGTTTATGACCCATGTACCGTAATAACATTGGGAGTGTTTGATAATTGCCACTTAGGAGGCATAACTGAGAAACAGGCTGTTGGCACTGGTACTGGAGGAATAAGAGATTCTCGGATAGGGAAGGTACGAATTAGGCTATCGACCCTTGAATCTCACCGTGTCTACACAAATTCTTACCCTCTTCTAGTTCTACATCCAACCGGGGTGAAGAAGATGGGTGAACTTGGTCTGGTAGTTCGGTTCACTAGCCTATCTTTGTCCAACATGATATACATCTATGGTCGGCCTCTATTACCCAGAATGCATTACCTCCATCCCTTCACGGTTAACCAGATAGACAACTTAAGATATCAGGCCATGAACATAGTTGCCACAAGGCTTGGAAGAGCTGAGCCGCCGCTCAGGAAGGAGGTGGTGGAGTACATGTTAGATGTGGATGCACACCTTTGGAGTATGAGGAGAAGCAAAGCTAATTTCTTCAGAATCATGTCGCTTTTGTCGGGCACAATATCTGTGAGCCGATGGTTGGGTGATGTCTGCAATTGGAAGAATCCTATCACTTCAGTCCTAGTTCACATGCTGTTTTTGATATTGATTTGGTATCCTGAACTAATCCTCCCAACTCTCTTCCTCTATATGTTCCTAATCGGGTTATGGAACTATAGGTTTAGGCCAAGGCAGCCACCCCAAATGGACTTGAAGCTTTCGTGCGGAGAGGCAGTACACCCAGATGAACTTGATGAAGAGTTTGACACATTCCCAACTTCTAGGCCACACGATGTTGTGAGAATGAGGTATGATAGGCTTAGAAGCGTAGCAGGAAGGATTCAGACGGTGGTTGGTGACATAGCAATGCAGGGAGAAAGATTACAGTCTCTGCTAAGCTGGAGAGATCCGAGGGCAACAAGCCTATTTATACTATTCTGTCTCTGTGCAGCAGTTATTCTCTATGTGATGCCGTTCAGAGTGGTGGCTCTGACAGGTGGATTGTACATGCTCCGCCATCCTAGGTTCCGAAGCAAGCTTCCTTCTGTTCCTAGCAATTTTTTCAAGAGATTGCCTGCTCGAATGGACAGCTTGCTTTGATTCTGCCCTATGCAATTAAAATTATAGAATGTGTTAATTCTGTTGTTTGTTAGATTCAATAAAAATTCATCTCTTAGGGAATGTTTTGTTCAAAAACATTGGAGATCAGATCCAGCTCTTGGTTGCTAAAGTTGTAACTATAATTGCTTGTCAGTAACACTGTGCTCGTATACTTCAAATACATTAGAAATTTTGATGATACTCAGCAATTCTGATGATACTTTCAAACGGAATTGCATGGAAATATTTTTTTTACATTTTATAGGCAAAGGCATATATTTTACCATCTCAACAGCCCTCAATGTGGGAATTGTAACAGTTTTGAAGAGAGAATTGCAAGAATTGGAATACAAACCAAGCAACCACCCCCGCTCCCACAAAACTATAAACCAAAGCCTGCCAACTAATTGTAATGAAACATCCAAAAGTGCAACAATATGCAATTGAAGGAGACATTTGTCTGATATATAATTGACTAATTATTAACTTCAGTTCTTCCTTACTGAGCTTAGTCCAAACAATAGAGTAATTGAGCTGGGAGTACCATCAGTGCTACAACTTAATATTCAAGTTTGGATTTTTTTTACCGTTCAAGGTAATAATCAAGTTGATAGTGAGGCTATAAATTCCTTTAGAGTGCTAAGTCTATATGGAAAAGTTCATTCTCATTAAGCTCAAGTTTACACTACCATTTTCCAACAAGTTTTGCCATGTCATTGGCACAGAAATTCAAGGACACTAGTCAGAAAAATCCATGGACCATTGATATAATAATAAAACTAACTGAACTAATGGACTCATGAGCCACACCAGAATATTACTTCAGAACACTTCATAATAAAATTACCTGCATCAAGTATTTCCACGTATCATGTGCTTAATTTCGTATCTTTTAGAGAAAAGAAATCAGAAAAAATCCCATTGCATATTCCATTGCCTGAACAGACATGCAATATAGGTGTCTGTCAACAATTGATACCAATACAGAAACTAAAGACAACTATAAAACAAAATTCGGCACCAAAAATGAGAGAGAAAGCTTAGACAGTCCAACTTGGTCCCTCAAAAGATGAGCTCATGAGGCTTCATGCCAGCCATGAGTGAGAATCTTGCAGCCAAGTAGGCCTTCAAATCTGGAACACCCTCAATGGATTTTATCAATGTGGCATCCACAGTTTTCTGATCATCCTTTTTCTCCTGAGGAAGCACATTTTTCTCCTACATTTAGAATGGAGAGAGCAAATTAGCTAAAGTACATCAGGAATTTAATTCAACGTATCAATAGCAAACACCGGAGCCAAAGGGAAATTCAAATCTGGCAGCTAAGAACCAAAATAGACAGAGTTTAAAGAACAGCATACTTCCTTCTCAGCCTCGAAAAATTCTCCTTCTCCTTTCTTCTTTTTCTTCACAACCTGTTTCGCAAAGTACCGGTCATCGAACTTGTCTAAATTGATCCCAGAGACATCAACCTTGGTTGAAGTGGCAATTACATATGATTGATTCACACGCCTTAGAGGAACTCCATTGATTATAAATGGCCCTGCAATAAAATGATATTTTTCAAGGACCACATATGAGCAAGAGCCATACTCAGAGCCATACGCCATTGTTATACAATATAAAAGGGAGAGATATGTGCATATATGCAGGAAGGACAACAAACATATAACACTTGATAGAATTTGTTTTGAATCACAGAACACACACAGCATAAGATGCAGTCATAGTGGTGAAGCGAACTGCAGGCCATCCTTCTAACTATCATGAGGTTTACCATACAAAACACAACAAAATACCAAGAGCTAGAACCCTAAATAAACTGTAGGTACCATATGTAAAGCTACAAAATTCACTCAAACTGAGCATCAATGATGTTAGAATGCAATCATAGAAGACCTAGGAAATCAACTAATCAGGAACCAAAATTATTTAGGGTTCAACTTAAAATGACAAGAACCCGCATCTGATTCCACTATCTCCTAGAGTGCACTAGAACCAGATTGCCAAGCTCATCAAAGTCCAAACAGAATTGAAATTCCATTCCAGCTCATGCAGAGTTTGGCACGTACGTAGATAAAACCTATGCTGCATGAACACACACAAGGGGACATGCACTTGGCATGACATGTGCATTGACATGGGGCACTAAATGGCAAGGGCATGCCAATAAAAATGTGTAAGCATATAGTAAGTTAGCTGGTAATAACATATTGCATATCTCACCATGTACGTTGAGAAACTCATCAAATGGTATCAGAAAAGGTATGATATTTAATAATTATCATCTGAACCCATGGTTTTTAGATCATGATAAATCAACTTTATTGATTAAGGGCCACCTATAAGGCATAAAAATCATAAATTAAATTTCATGAAAATTTGCAATGTAATTTTTTGTGGTAGACATATATATGAGACACGATTTCAATGAGTGTGGCATGTGTGCCAGAATTCTAAAAACAAATAATTTATACTCCAACAAATTTTGGAGAGCTGAACATGTTCGAGAAGTGTCAGGCAAGTGAAGTTCCCACCACGGGTGTAGTATGACACAGCTTGGAGCCAACAGAAAAGCATCCATGCTTCATAAAATAAAACCAGAGGATAAAAGCAATGAGCTGATTCCCACATAAGGTAAGCGCTTATGTTCCACTTCTACCCAATAATGAATCAAAAAGAACATAGCAACGTTAGATACGAATTAAAGCATGGCAATCAATTAAGCTAACATTTAATAAAATATAAGATTAGAGGAAAAAAAAAAAGCAATAGCATTATCGTGAAACAGGCATTGGCTCCAGGGCACGTGGAACTCAATTAAGAAAGAGGGAAGTATTGCATTAAAAAACAACTAATATGCCAATGAATAGTTCGTTCCACATCAACATCAAAGAAGAACAACAAACTGAAATTGTGAAGCAACGATTTTACAATTGTAAAATATGTTCTTATGACAGAATCAACTAGTAAGTGGCCAGAGAGAGAGACGATGGAATAATAACCTGTGACCAGAAGCAACCCAGAAGAAAGCTGCTTCAAGAACACAACTCTCTTCCCCTTGAACCTCCCAGCAAGTATAATTAACACAGTTCCCGGAGTGATGCTAGCTCTAAACAAATAGAAGCGTGGTAATTTGGTAGCCCAGCTGTAAATGATTCAACAATCCAAATACATTCAAAGAAAAAGGAACAGAAAATCGGGACCTCAGCTTGGTGGGCTTAGGCTTGCGCTTGTTGATCAAGGGCTTCTTCACATCGTCGGCGGGGTAGAACTTGGGAGGCTTCTCGAGAGGCTTGGTTTCGGCCGGCTTGGGTTCATGCCGTGGGAAAACGCCGCCGTTTTTGGCCTTGATAGCCCAGAGTCCACGTTTGTGGTACATCTTGGATCTGGAATACCTCCCGACTCCCCTGATCAGTTCTGGGTTGCGGCTTACTCTCGGCTTCCTCTGTTTTGCCGCCATTCCCGATCCAGCGATCTGCAATGTTTTCTCTCTCCACCTTGGTGTGCAAAAGTGGCCGACCGAAAACCCTAACTCTGATGGATTGATATGTTTAAAACCCTAGGGTTTCTATTGCGCTGATGTGGGTTGGGCCGCACGCAGTTTTACATTACGTGATCTTCGTGGTTTCTGGCCCAATTTCTGTATTTTCTTTTTTTATCTATTTCGCCCTAACACCAAATATAACATTTTCCCTTTTTTCAAAGGGTTTTTCAATATTTTGTTGTTTATCTTATCTGAGTTTTTTTTTTTCAAGTGTTTTCTTGTTTATCCTTTTTACCTTTATCTTTCTTTTAAAATTCTTTATTTTAGATTTTTTTATCTATATCAATTTTAATGGATAAATTTATTATGTAGATTTTTTTATTAAAATTTATACAGCCAATCTTTAATTATTAAACATGTTATTAATATCATCTCATTATATGATTTGTTATGAGAGTGGAAATAAGATAGTATTTTTAAAATTACTAGAAAATAAATATTTTATAAAATAAAATGATAATATTTTTGTCTATAAAATATATATAAGATCTAAAATATATATGGTATAGATGACCTATTTTATTCTAAATTTTGAATATTTTTTTAAGTTCAAATAGAGATAATACAAAGAATCTTTCAGTAAATAGAAGCTCGATAAATTATTTAATATGAGATTTAGAATAGAGTGATCCCACTATTATTGTATGTATAATTTATCTCTGATTATATAATAGTATGTTTCGTTGTTAGAAAGAAATAATATAGGAATAAAATAGTTATTCTCAGAAAATAGAATAATTATTTCTAGGGAATAGAATATGATGAAAATAGAGTAAAATTTATTATTTTTATATTTGTTAAAGATTTTTGTCTAATTGATATATTCTATGACCGTATGTATTATTATATCAATGTCGAGTTGTGGGTTGTCGGGTTAAAGTCCATTATATCCGTCCGAAGCCCGCCCGCCCGGTGCTCGATAACCGCTTGAGCCGAAAATCTAGTAGGTCGCCCGCTCGCCTTTCGCTCGCTAGCCGCCTGAGCCGAAAATCCAGTAGGTCGCCCGCTCGTCTGTCGCTCGCTATCCGCTCGAGCCGAAAATCCAGTAGGTCACCTCCTCGCCTTTCGCTCGTTAGCCGCTCGAGCCAAAAATTCAGTAGGTCGCCCGCTCGCCTTTCGCTCGTTAGCCGCTCGAGCCGAAAATTCAGTAGGTCGCCCGCTCGTTGCTCGCCCTCCAGCCGCCCGCCTCGCGCTCGAGCCTTACTCGAGCGCCGGTGCAACGGGCAAATTTTCGAATGCGTTTTTGGCTCCTTTGTAAATAGTAGACTTAGGTTTTTAAAACCCTAAAAATACTGGACTGAATATTTATGTGCCTCTTTGGAGAAGAAAGCCTATAATGCTTCATTATTCCTACTTCTATTGAGAAAACTTAACACTATAAGATTGATCTGCATGTTATAGAAGTTTTCTCACCAATTTTCTTTTTCTTTTTCCATTCAAACTTTCATCCTTCTACCTTCGTTGGAGA
>JAOVVI020003229.1:3036-19458 GCA_028571085.2 Nepenthes alata | reverse complement strand
ATATTGCCATTTGTATTCAATTGTTTCATTCATCAGCTAAATCTTTAGATTATTGCTGCTAACATTGCTTTTGTCATGAAACACTTCAATTTAACAAAGTTTTTATTTGCTGACTAGGCGATTTTACCATCGTTGCCTGGCTTAATAGGACCCTAGTCGATGAATCATGTTCGACTGATAGTACTTGCATGGTGGAAGGGTGTTATAGCACTCATGCAAGAAAGCCCCTTGAGGTTTTATTGGCCAAATGGTGATATTTTATCTAATGTCATTCGACCTCTAGTATAACCTCTCAAAAGAGATGGGACACATGATATTGTAGCCTTCGGGTCTATAAAGTAGTTAGTGTGTGACTATGATTGAGGCCGTACAGTTTTGTCAACCAGACCACATCACTGTATGGGTTAAGTTAGCAGGCGATGTGTGAAGAACTAATCACTTGACCTAGGCCCGGTTATGGTCATCACATTGCATGTAAGCACACAAATGACCAATAGATGTAGACAATGTACATAAGAACTAATTTCATTAATATGATAAATACAACACACAATCATTCTTCAAGCAAGAAATAAAACATACCTCTTATATTTTTATGTACAAAGATGGGGTCATTGGTAATAATTTTTGAGATGAAGAAAGTTCAATACTTTAAGGACTAGTTTTTTGTTTTGGATATGTAAATTTTATGCACCATTACAAAAGATAGCCGACACTAGAGATAGTCCCTCCCAATTGGGGGACAACATAAACTCATCGACAATCTTACCCATGGCCTCAATATTCCCCAAAACTAAGTCATTTACTTCAAACCATCATACCTTCACCCTATTATTATAGTACCGGGCTATTCACTATTTGTATACAGTTGTCCATATTTGGGCTGTCCTTAGCTTCTTCCAATAGGTCCAAATTCTCTCTCAGGAATTAAGAGTTGTGATTGGGATTGAAGCTTTTGACTCAAAATCTAGGTAGTCCAATCTCCACTAGGATAACAGCCCTGATCCCACAGCATAGGTTGAAGGATTTACGCTGGCTACTTCAGGGTTGTTCGATAAACCCATAGCACGGACGGGAGCTTATCCACCCAAGAGCCCCCAATATCTTTCAATTTCGTCTTCATCCCGTTTAGTAGGGTTTGATTGGTCACCTCTATTTATATGTTTGTTTGGGGATAAGTAATTGAGGTATGAACCAATCTGATGTTGAAATTTGTGCAATATTTGGTTAATCTCTTTCTTGTGAATTTGGTACCATTGTTGATTACCACAATCTCGAATATCCCAAACCAGTAGATGTTATGATGTACAAATTCTGTCACATTCTACTTAATAATTTTAGCAAGCGAAGAAGCCTCTATCTACTTCATGAACTACAATAATGATAAACTTCCTTTTTGAACCCAATATGTTGAGCCTCCATTGTGTGAATAATTAAGGCAACTATAGGGCTTGAAGTTCTATGTGAGATTAATGAGTTACATTGCCTTGAATTTAATAGTTTTCATATCTTGTTACAAACTCCACGGTATCCTTCTTCATGATTGGCTAGAAGTATCTCTACCTCATGACCTTGAATGTCAAGTTCTTTCTTCCAATATGCGCCCTGCAGATGCCAAGATATTCCTCGCTCAGAGCATACTTAGCTTAGACGGTGTTAAGTATCACATATTTGGGATGAAATAACCCCTCCTATACGGCTTCCCATATACATGGGTGTACCATTTAACTATCTTTTTTATGCATTTAGCTTCAGCCAGGTCCTCTAGTAGTGAACAATCCTTTAGATATATTTGGTACAATGTCATCCAAGTTGTTTCGTACAATACCGGAAGCATCTCGTCTGATCCGTCTATGCTTGGGTTCCACATCTCCTTAACATATTGCTCGAGATTTTTGAATGTTGCCATCTTAGTAAATTGGTCAGTCTTCTAGTTGTCTTCCGTCAAATATTGGTGAATCTCCAATTTATTGAAGACCCATAGGAGATTTTATACCTTGTCAAGGTGCATTGCTATTATCGGATTTGACACTTTGAAATTGTTGAGTACTTGATTTACAACAAATTCAAAGTCGCTGTGGCTGATCAGGTTTTATGCCAAACATTCCCTTGCTAGCCTAAACCCAACTAGTAAAGCTTCATACTTGGCCGTGTTATTAGTAGTTTGAATCCCAAATGTCATTGAGTATTTTATCTCAAATTCGTTTGGCATTATCAAGACTATGTCATCATCGCTCACACATTGAGAGGATGACCCATTGACGTATAAAGTCCATGTTGGAATTTCTTCATCTTTTGGCCAGAATTTGTCACAGACCCAGACCAAAGCAGGTTCTATTACTAAATAATGATAATCATAGATAACAAAATAAAATCATAACTATGGGTGAAATCTACGAATCTCAATTGAAATCTCAATATTCAAATCAATTTAAGTAAAACATATCAAAATTTTAAAATATATTCAAATCAGGGAACCAAAGGCTAAAAGATTGACTTTAGAAAAGAGTTACACATACTCATAATAACCTTAAATTATAAGTTACTATTTACACCAATAGGCAGGCCATTTACATATTTTTCTCTATAAAAGGGAACACACATCACTTTTTTTTTGCCACCAATAGACAATAGGTACAGTTCTTAAGTCTGTCTAAATATATTAGGACATGAAAAATATATCAATTCTGTCTAATTCCTTATGATAATTCTCATAAAATTATAATCAGAGTGATCTCTATATCACAAATTTAAAACTTTTCTTATCTGGCAAAAAAATACGAACCTTCCACTCAGAAAGGTTAAACACAAAGCTTTCCACCATAGAAAAAAATACACATATCAAATCAAATATACAAAGATAGTGCCCGACTCGAAGTACATGCATGGATACAATATGCAAGTTCCATATGCACATTTTTGTGACTTTGCTCTTGTAAATACTCTTATACATAAATATAATATATTAAAATATTAATCCATATTTATAAAACAAGCAAAAATCCTCAAATAATAAAAAAAAAAACTGAAGTAAAATTTCAAAACATTCAATAAAAGTGACATGCATGCATGAGGAATCAAAATAGGATAAATAAAATGGCATGCATGTTATTAAATCCATCGAAAGTAAGTGAAACTAAATAAAAATTGAAATAAATCAAAGATAGGGTTTAAGAATAATTATCTCAACCTCTAAATTTATAGAACTGACTAAAGGATGTTTTAAAATCTCGTTTCTTCTCTTTGTCTCTAGTCTTTCCTTTCTCTTTTTCTTTCCTTTCTCCTCTTCCCGCGTGAAATGACTAAAAATATTGCATGTCGACCGTATATAATCGAATCGACGTACAAGCGTCACCTCAGGAACGCATCAAGCATTGTGCCTAAACCTATCTGTGTATGACTGTCGCCTTAGGAGCTCCTCGAGTGTGAGCACTCTAGTATTCATGCTCAAGCGCCACTTTAGGCACACATCATGCAACCTCCAAAACTGCCCAAGCTAGGCTCAAGCAGTTGATAGGCACTTCTCATGCTTGCCCAATCTGTCAAATGCACATGAGTTTGCGTTGGGCGTGCCTTAAGTGCCAAATTTACTTCCTTGTTATGATTTTTTCTTAAAATTCACACTATATAATTATTTTTAATATATCAAAAATTAATCCAAATTAGACTGATAATATCAAATTAACTCAATAGGGAACCGAGCATTATAGCATTCATGTCCTTCCAGAATCTCAAGAATTGAGATCATTATTTTGACTATAAAATTTGCTAGAACTTGGCCCCTTATGGATAGTCATATTCTGAATTCTATATCAAATTTGTCCAATTCAATGGTCCACTTTATTAAGCATCTGAATACCTTTAACCTTTCAATATCCTTTAAAGGTTGATTAGTCAATATGATTATCTTGTGGGCCTAGAGGTACGGCCAAAGCTTCCTTACTTTGCAAATTAGGGCCAATGCAACTTTCTCAACATGAGAGTATCGAGTCTCCTTGTTTGCTAGTATTTTGTTGATATAGTAAATTAGTCGTTGTATGCTAGCTTCTTCCCTGACTAGGACTGAACTTACAGCTGCATCCGAGATAGCCAAATAGAGGCAAAGTTCCATGTCCTCCATAAGACAAGTCAAAAGAGGGGGTTTCACTAAGTATTTCTTCAATTCAAGATTAGCCTGTTGACATTCCTCTATCCTCAATCGGAACTTGTTATCTTAGGTTCACTCAAGACCTTGAAATAGGGAAGATACTTCTTAGTGGATTTCACTAAGACTTTGGAGAGAGTGGTGAGTCTTCCCGTTAATCTTTGGATCTCCTTCAAATATTGGGGTGGCTCTATGTCCATAATGGCTTTGATTTTATCACATTAGCCTCGATTCCCCAGTTTGAAACAATAAAACTGATGAACTTTTTAGATGTCACCTTAAACACACTTTGTTGAATTCAACTTCATTCAATGTGTTTGAAGCACCTCAAAAACTTCGGTTAAGTCATGAATATGGTCGTTGGCCAATATGCTTTTGAGGAGTATGTCATCTATGTATACCTCTATATTCTTTCCAATTCATACCTTGAATATTTTATTGACTAACTTCTGATACATTGTCTCTATATTTTTTAGATCAAATGGTATGTCCTTATAATAATAGGTCCTTGATCGTTCATAAATAATGGCATTTCTCATTTTTTGGGCACATCTAGATCAGATTGTACTCAGAATACACATCTATAAAGTTTAATAGTTAGTGCCTGGAAATATTACCAACTAATTGACTCTCGGTAATAGAAAAATGTCATTTGAACATACTTGATTTACATCAATAAAGTTGATACACATCCTCCATTTTTCATTACTTTTCTTAATAATGATGATATTTGACAGCCAATCCAAGTAATAGATTTTCCTGATAAATCCCACATTGAGCAGTTTGCTAAGCTCCTCCCTTATGGCGACAAGCTTATCTATGGAGCAATTTCTCTACTTTTGTCAGATCAATTTGTGCCTTGAGTTTAGGCTCCATTTGTGAACCGTTACTTCTGTTGGAACTCCTAGTAGGTCTGTCGGTGTCCACATGAATACATCTAAGTTTTTGCAGAGGAACTCCATCAGCCGCTCCCACAAATAGTAAGACCGGGAACTTTCAATCTGGACATTTGTTTGGTTTGATCAGATCTAGAAGGACTTGCTAGAAAAATTCAATAGGTTGGCCCTGTTAAAGTGTGGCCTCATCATGATAGTAAAATTCTTCAATTGACTAAGTCGGCACCAATTAACCTACCTAGTTTGGATAGCATGTTCGATCGATAACTTGAACGCCTCAGACTTTTGTCACTTCATATAGGGCCATGAACTTCATTTTTTAAGTGCATGATGGAGGTCATCGCTACAAGGGCTACCTAGTAGGGTTTGCATAAAATCATGTTGTAGACTAATGGTAGGTTTACCACTTGAAATGTCAACATCTAGGAAGCCATTTTAGGGTATGTCCCTCATATAACTTCCAATTGGATGAAGTTTTGAACTAATATGGGTTTGTTATCCAACTCTTATAAAAGACCTTCGACTGGTTACATCTGGTTCTTTTTAGGCCCTATCTTACAAAATTTATAAAGGTAGAGAATATTACGAGAACTTTTATTATTAATAAAAATTTGTTTCAATTGGTGGTCAATGATCCTATCTGAAATAAGTGAGATGCAATAAGAGGGTTCGAATGGGGAGTAATTATATGTGTCATACCGTCATTAATAAAGCTAATGACATCATTTCATACTTCTATCTTTTGTCACTTGTTGGAGAAATCTTCTCAAGTTGATTTAAAGTATTGCTTTTGGCTGGATTTGTAGAGATTATGTACACCACTCCAACAACTACTCAGTTACTCGGTTGCTTTGGTTGCTCTATGTCCTCATTACTGATGTAACCAAGAGTGAATCCTAATTTTCCACGTATTTATTAAGTTATCCCTTTTGAATAAGGGCCTCAATCTCTTTTTTGTAGAATCCAATAATTTTCAATACTATGTCTCAAAGATCGATAGTAAAAATAATATTTTGGCTAGTTTCCTCCTTTTAAATTTTTTCCTGGCTTAGGCTATTTTAGAAGTTTATCATTTCAGATCTACATCAAGGCGTTAGTCTAGGTGTCATTCAATAAGGTAAGGCTCAGTAGTTTATATTCCCTCCTCCCCAGTATAGTCATTGGCTACTTTCTGGGATCACGGGCAAATGTGTTGTCTTATTCCTTCTCTTCTCGCTGGTTGACCCCGGATTACAGACATGATCTATCCATTTTGGCTATTTTATTTCGTTGGCCTTATCAGCCACAATGTATAGTTGAGTGATGGTTTTAATCTTAAGGAACATCTTAGGTTTCTGTTGGACTAAATATTTAAAGAACTCTCTTGACTATATGGTGGCCATAAACGAGGTCAGTTTTACCTTATTTATGAGTTTTAATATTCCTTGGGTTTTGACATTAAATCTGGCTAGAAAGTGGTTTAGACTTTTGTTTGGACCTTATTGTATCCTAATAATGTGCTATAGCTACTTATCTCTTCGATTGGAGGTAAATTAAGATAAAAATTGATCAGCCAACTTTTAGATTTATCGAATCAAACTTGGTGCCAATTGGTAGAATCAAATTCTTGCATTCCCTTTAAGGGTCAAAAGAAAGCAAAGGCACAAAGCAGGGTTTTCCAAACCTTGAAACTCGAATAGTGTCCAAAAGTTATCCAAATAAACCATTGGGTCAGTGCTCCCGTCGTAGGGTTCCAAGGTCACTATCTTGAATTTATAAGGGAGTTGATCCATTTTAACCTCCCCAATGTATGGTATCCTACCTAACTTAGCTAACTGCCTAGTTGAGTTTTTGCTAAATAGTTGTTATTTGGTCCTTTTAATTCTATCTTCCACCTCGATTGTGGACGCGATTCTCTTTGCGTTGAGGAATGTCCTCAATTTTGAGTGGTTAGGCGATATGCGGGGAGCTTGTCTACTCTAGATATTCTTTGCAGGCTACTACATAATACTTCATCCCTTGCTAATAGTCACCCCATATCCCATGTATACTGCATATTTTGCCACTCGGGACTTTCTTCCTTGGCCTCAAAGTTAAGTCACCTTTTAAGCTAAGATGAATTTTTTCAGAGGGAAGCCTTTTTCCCCTTCGGGATCCATGACTATTGGGTCATCCCCCTAGACATAGGATTCCTTCCATTGGTCCTCCTTCTGGATGTAGATGCTTGAGAGTTGGCAGCTAGTTCTCCAAGTGAGTGTCCATCCAACTTGTCTCACAAGGATTTGAGCATTTTTGACATGTTGTCGACCTATGCTGCCCAGGATTCCACATTTATGTCTGTCAGCTAGCAGACATCCTCATGGCTACCTTCAATGGGGTCGTTTCCATGAATGTGAGGTCCTTAAGCAAGAGGCTTTTCAACCATGAGCTTTGGTATTTATCATATTTTCTTCTTTTTTGATATGGTGAGTTGGGGTCTTTTCCAGATGTTTAGGTACATGATGAGAACGGTTGTCTTATTATATTCCCATAGATGACATCAACAATTCATTCCTCAGACTCAGATTATTATATGAATTAGAGATTTGGATAAATCTTTTGATTGATCAAAGATGTTGCGAGTCTAATTTTCATAATTGAAAATTCTAACCCTACGTACCACAATAATTCAATGAAAAGTTAGATGTGTATGGATTTATTTCTCGATATATTTTTTATTGCTTAACTCAATGATCTGTCTACGTGAAATTAAAAGATGTAGAAAGGAAACAAACAAGAGGCAAGTGAGATGAGTGTTTGCAAGAGCCGAGGACTAGGCTCTATCTCAAATATACTCTCTCTAGGCTCTTCTCTACGAGAGTGCGATTTTATTGTTGTAAGTGTTTTAATGTCTGAATTCGACTTGCCTTATTCTTGGTTGGAAATTTGTATTTATAGTTAGGACTTTAATCAATTAATCAACTTGAAATCGACACCTGTTATGAGAGGCGTTATATTACATTAAATATCAGCCATTATTTTTTATGTATAACTACTATTTAAATTAATTTGGTATCCATTCAAATGTTAATAGTTTAACTTTATTCAGCCAATACTAGATTAGGTTGTCTATGTGTGCATTGCTATCCCTCTGTTGGATACTAGATTACTTGTTTGAATCCTGTATGTTCTCCGCCATCCAATTACTTGGAGGGTTGGTATAGTTTTTTGTATCTATATTCAGGTTAATGGCATTTGGGCTCCGTTTTCAATTTGGGTTGAGCCGGTTGTGCTCTCGCCATATCCAACAATACTTATAAAATTATTATTTTATAAGTTTGTAAAATATAAATATAAATGTGAGTATTTAATAAAAAAATAAAAATTTGATTTAATTTATAATCAAATTTATTTATATTTTTTGATGTTTTTATGAATTAGTATTTAAAAAAATAATTAAAAATATGAAAATTAAAAACCGATTTGTTAGATTACATCCAATAAGCGAGGGTTACGACATGGCTAGAGGTATGAAATGAGCCGTATTAGGTTAGCATGTTGACAAACAAATTATGCCAAGCATGGCCCCGAACTTCAATGTCTTAATTTCATACATGTCTATCAGCCGTGTCATGCTATAAAATAACATAATATGGCCTATATATTAAAAAGTATAAAATACATATATTAAAAATAAAATTATTTTTGGTTTCTTTTCCCCTCTTCTACTCCCCTCCCTGCCCCAAACAGATCATGCCTAGCACAATCCGATCATGCTACAGGGTGACAAGACCCACGTGCTATCTACCACACGGTCTAATACAATGCAAAATATTAGGTCGTATTATACATAACCTAACACTGTCATCATAGGTTGGGTCAGGCCATATTACCATTAGCGGGCTGTATGGAAATCGAGTAATTTGTTATAATATATATTTATTTATAAAAATAGTAGAAAAATATTATTTCACATGGATCATAAAAAAATAAATTAATAAATAAGATATTTAATCGAGAAATTTTTTTGTTTAATGCAGTGAAAAAGAAAAGATCAACGGGGACAGTTATTGGCGTCACATTCGCAACGGTTGGCTTTGTGCTGCTCTTCACGGCCATTCTCTACTTTATGAGAAGGAAAGCGAAGAACAGGACCGATGCATTATATTCTCAAATGGGTAATGTTTTATTAAGTTCTTTTTAAATAATAAATATTTTAGGTTTTTTATTGTGATATAAATAATTAATATTAAATTAATAAATTAAAATATTTTCAACGAATTTAATATTCAAAAGGATAATGAAAGAACTTCGGATCGTGTTTATTTTATATTGGTGGAAAATAAAAAATATGTCCATCTCCGACTTTATAAAACCCTATTTTAATAATTTTTTAGAAAAATATATATACTTTCCCAATTTATTTT
The DNA here is from genome assembly GCA_028571085.2 of Nepenthes alata. Taxonomy (NCBI): domain Eukaryota; kingdom Viridiplantae; phylum Streptophyta; class Magnoliopsida; order Caryophyllales; family Nepenthaceae; genus Nepenthes; species Nepenthes alata. The sequence goes on along the minus strand of JAOVVI020003229.1, from coordinate 10,033 downwards.
ATTATAACCTTATTTTGCACAAAAAAAAAAATAAAAGTAAATTTTCTAAATTCTGAATTGTACCTGAGGATTCTATTTCTCGTTAAGAGAAACATTTTTCAGAATTTTAAAATAAAGTCAAGTTAAAAAAATTTAAAGATCAAATCTATTATTATTCTTTTGTACAACATAACATGTATTAAGTTAAAAATTATGAATATCATTTAAAAAAAAGGTAAAAAGTTGAAATATAACTGATATTTTTTTCCCTTTGTTATGGCCATTTTATCTATAAATTATATTTATTAATTTGTCATTGGATCAGATCGGGTCAACATGATCGCATCCCTAGTTGCTGAGTCTTTGGAGTACGATCTCAGTACTCTTCAAGTTGCAACCAATAATTTTTCTGACAAGAATAAGATAGGCAAAGGAGGATTTGGTGTGGTTTATAAGGTTAGTTTTTCCTACAGACATTGAATTTTACTAGAATTCGGCAGAGTTTTGTTTCTCAAAAAGATGGAGAGACTCATTCTCTATAGTTTAGCCATTCATTTTTTGTTCGATAATTGTGATTTAACTGTTTTTGAAAAAATTAAAAACTTAATTAAAATTAATTATTTTAAAATAATTAAATAGTAATCATTTATTTAAAAATAAATAATTAATATAGAGAGATGAACCCCCCTCACAATCTATTTCACAAACCCTTTTTACAATTTTACAATATTATTTTTTTTGACAGGGAATATTAGAAAATGGTGATGAAATTGCAGTAAAGAGATTGTCTTGTGGCTCAGATCAAGGTGTTGAAGAGTTCAAGAATGAGGTTGTTTTGGTGGCAAAGCTTCAACATAGAAATCTGGTGAGGTTGTTGGGATTTTGCTTGGCAGGAGAGGAGAAGTTGCTTGTCTATGAGTTTGTTCCCAACAAAAGCCTGGATTATATTCTCTTCGGTACGTACGATTCATTGTCTGACTATCATTTTGGTTGACTCAAACACAAAATAACTACCATTAGCAGGCACATTTTAGACATTCTCAATGGCGAGTTATCTTATCAAACAATATATACTAATAATACTAACATAAAAGTAGATACATGAATAAATAAGTAATGTATCTCTAAATAGATAGATGAATATATACAAGATATATCGCCCGAGAGTGTCCAAGTGTGATTAAATGTGCTGTCAAAATATTTTTTGTATCGAAAAAAAGATCACATTTTAAAGATCGTTTTATGAATCTCACAAAAAAGTGATTGAATACTATATGAATCTCACAAAATATAACCTGTGAAGTTCATCAGTGTGTCAGGGGTGTTCCATCTTACATAAAGTTTGAAATGTTCACTCTTCTAATATTAACAGTATAGTTTGTAATGAATAATTGTGATTTAGTGATCTTTAAAAATTTTAAAAATTAGTTATTTTAAAATAATTAAATAATTATTATTTATTTAAAAATAAATGATCGAAATAAGGAGGCTAAGCCACTATATTTTTAAGAGGTGGAGCTTTCCTCAATCCTATGTTGCATTGGATCATGATGGGAAATGGTATTTTCTCTTATACATTTTTGTAATCTTGAAAAATCTTAAAATAAATAAAAGTAGTTAGAAAATTAGTTTCAAGTTGAAAAATAAGATTTTACAAAATGAATATATATTTTTGATGGGGTATACATATATTTTTTTATAAAATAGATGTACAAATTAATTAAAGATTAATGATAAAAATAGTATATCACATTCATGATTAGCTGGCTTGATCTATACTTTATGTCTCAACACACACATTTTTTAGGAAATATTTGAAAATATATTTAAGTATCTTTTGGACTCCAATTAATTAACATAATATCCATATAAATAAATAAGATATCATATTATATAAAAATTTTAAAAATAATTAAAATATTTTCCCAATAACATTATGTGATTTTTTTATATGTAAGTCATTAAATCTATGATATTTAATTACAAACAGATTCCGATAAGCGGGCACAACTAAATTGGGCAATACGCCACAAAATTATAGTTGGTATTGCTCGAGGATTACTTTATCTCCATGAAGAATCAAGATTAAAGATCATACATCGAGATCTAAAAGCAGCCAACATTTTGTTGGATTTGGATATGAATCCGAAGATCTCAGACTTTGGCACGGCAAGGCTTGTTGGAAGGGACCAATCTATGAATGAGACAGAACGAGCAGCTGGAACTCTGTAAGTCATTTTTGTATGTGTTTTATGAGATTTAAAGTGTTTATAAACTCTTAAAATTATCACGTTATTTTATAATTTAGTAATGCAAAATTTAAACATAAGCGAGATACTTGAATTTAGACTTAGCGTTTTTATTTTGGAAAATCTGAAACTGATTACTCTTCCTTTAGCCTTTTTTCTTTTCTTTCATAAGAATTTTCAAAATTTATGTGGACACCTACTATGCTTAATGAAAAGTTTATTCTGTATGTTTTTAGAACCCAAGCATAAAGATAGAACAAGAAGTTAATAGACTTCCTCTTAAATTCACAAAAGTTATCCCTTAAAATCCAGAAAAAAATTACTTATCAAATTGATTCACAGATAGGTAATTTTGTCATTTCTTAGATAGAAAATAGTTTAATTTATTAATTGTGTAAATATTCTTTTTTTCATCAAAGATTATTTCTATTAAAGAATTAATTTATCTAATAAAATATAATAAAAATATATAAAATCATAATTTTTAACTTTTTAATAAATTATTAAATTTGTGACACTTCATGGTAGACAAATTGCAACTTATTTCTCATTACCAATGACATCTTAACAAAAGTACGTGTCCAACCAAGTTATCTAACTTTGGTCAAATGAATTTATTGAAAATAAATTATATAGATTATTAAATTTATATCAAACGATTTTAAACCAGAGTCGAAGAGATTGCATCTCATATTATAATTTGAGATTTATTAATTATTTTTTTATTTTGACGAGTTATTTTGCAGAGGATACATGCCACCGGAATATCTATTGCACGGAATATTCTCTGTGAAATCGGATGTTTATAGTTTTGGAGTATTAATGTTGGAAATAGTCAGTGGAAAGAAAGTTTGAAGTTTTCGCCAATTGGACAACGGTGATGACCTTCTTAGCAGTGTAAGTATAAACAAAATTTGTAAAATAATTTATCTTATAAATATTAACCAGTTTACGACAAATTTAGGGAGACTGTGCCTGAATTTGTCACACTACCCCTCGGATGTGAGGCGTATCCCTTTTGCCTCAGGTCGAGAATTATTAAATATAAATCCAATGGTCCATGTAATTTATAAAAAACTAGTTTTTATGTAAGTTTTTTTCTAGGAAAAATACATGCACCATTAGGTTTATATCTAAGAATATTGGACTTGAGGCAAAGGGACTACATCTCAAGAGTAAGGCATAGCCTCCCTGTTTAGTCTTTTGTCAATCTTTGTTAATATATATTTTTATTTCATATAAAAGCCATGTTTAAAAAATTATTTTCATAAATTAAAATCTTTGTTAATTAATAATTTTTCATATAAAAATTCTTATAAATATCATAATTTTTAAAATATTTATATTTTTAAATAGCGTTTATTCAAATATAAATTTTTAAATAAAGGTACTTAAAACATTTAACAAATATTTATAAACTGGCCTAAATCATCATAGTTTAGATAAAGGACGGGCATAGCTATGATTGTTGGCTCGAATGAATGGACAACATCTAGTTTGTCTAGACTTAATAGTCATAGATTTTTACCTAAAGATTTTTATTTAAATGTATGTTTAGATAATATTTTAATGCGAATATTATAATTTTTTAAATATTTATATTTTTAGGTAATTTTTATTCGATCAGCTTGGTTTGGATAAGAGATATACATGGCTATAATTGTTGGCCCAAATGATTAGATGTTGTCTAATCTTTTCGGACTTAGCAGTTATAAATTTTAACCTAAACCAGACACATGTTTATTAGCATGTAAGAAACAAAAGGAATAATAACTGAAGATTGAAAATTAATGTTGTCATGTGATGCGTTAAAGGCTTGGAAGCATTGGAGAGATGGAACGACTCTAGAATTTATGGATTCGAGTTTGATCCGTTCATGGTATTCAAGCGATCAAGTTATGTGTTGTATTCAGCTTGGCTTGTTATGTGTGCAACACGACTTTGAAAAAAGGCCCACTATGGCATCGGTGCACCACATGCTCAATATTACCTTTTCTGAAGTCTTACCCACACCACAACAACCTGCATTCTTTTCCAGCAGCAATGAAAACTCAAGCTCAAGCTCAAGCTCAGTTCTAAGGAAACTAAGGTCAGAGTCGTCAACTAGTAAGTCAGTGATCTTATTATCGACGATGACTAAAAATACTTTTGATGGATCATCGATTGAGGCAAGTAAATAAGGCATCTACACAATGATCAAGGATATGCGAAGATATATTTACATTTTACTGTGTATAAGCATGTGTAAGGTATATGTAAGTGTTGATCTTTTCTTCATTTTTTCAGATGCAAGGTTATGTACATGTTTAAATGCAATATGTTGTGATTCCTTTTATCATTTTAATGATAGTAAATACATGTATATTGGACTATAATCATACAAATAATCATAATAGTTTAAACATATTCTAATTGTTGACATAAATTAGAACTAATTGAAATTAGATTGGGGTTGAACATGGGTCGAGTTTAAATGAAAATTTATGATTGGCAAATCAGGCTAAGTTGGACAATGCCCAATCGCACGGACCAAAAGTCTAAGCGTGCCCATCCATGAGCTGAATCAGGTTGATTTGAACTGATAAATAAATATTTTATTTCCTTTAACTATATTTATTTAAATATTTATATTTATCTAAAAATATCAAAAATTTATATTAATTTAAAAATTATAATATTTAGGATAAAATATTATGTAATTATATATTTTAATGAAAAATCTTTACATAAAATTATTTATAAAAAAAATATAATCTATTAAAATATTATTTCAAACTTGAAATTAAAATAAAATCAAACCTAATCTTATAATCATGTATGTCCATATATTTTTATACTTCATCCAAACTCTATAAAATTTCAGACTATTCAGATTGGGCTGATCAGAAAATTTGATTTTGATAAAGTTTGACTTAATTAATTGGATTGGGCCATTCGGATTGGGAGTTCCCTATTGGGTTCCCTCCGCGATCAACTCATTACCTTCTTCTGGCAGAATGATCAATATGCACAAAGAGGACCATTCGCCTAAGAAAAATACAAAATTGGCCTATTGCTAGGAGGGAAAACGATTTGGAGGCTGGGGGCTCCCTTGCAAATGAGACAAAGGCCCTGCGGCATCATGGGCAGAGCCTAACAATTCTGACTATTGCCGAGCACTGGCATTCCTTGTGTGAAAAATCGAGACTGGAAAGCTAGAAACCACTAGATTCACAATGCAATGACAAAGGTTGACGCCAGCCTGGTACCTATGCTCTAAGGCTCCCCCGATTTCATCTAAGCAGAGAGAGGTCAAAAGCTCCCGCTCAAGCCAAAGGTTCTCGCCCCGAAGGCAAGCACAATTGCGCTCTAGCTCGTCCAATGAATCCTTGAGGGAAGACATCTTCACCCTAACTTTAGACAACTTACGTTAGGAATGGGAGGCCCGCTTTGCCGCAACTCTGAGCTCCTTCGGGTTGACATGGGTCTGGGCAATAAGGCTATGGAAGGAACCCAATTGATGGATCCCCTCCTGTTGTTGCTGGGAGTAGAAAATCTATTAGTCAAAGTGACAATAAAAGTAAACGAAAGAAATAAGAAGGTACACAAGAAACCTCCTCAGCTAGAGATGGCCTCTGTGAGGGGCAACAACTTGATGTAGGCTTTTCCGACGCCAAGGTTTCAGTATAATATCCTAGATACCCATTTAAATTATTTTAATATTAATTATAATTTTAGATAATTTAGACATATCAAAAATTAATTAAATATTATAGAATTTTGAAGGATATTTAGATCAGTTAGATTGACACCCAAAGTGTACTTGTACTGTCATTCGAGTATCGATTTGGATTATAAAATAACAAAATATATATATATATAATAATAATAATAATAATGACGATCACAATAATAATAAGAAATAATAAAATAATAAAATAAAAAGAAGGAAAAATAGAGGTGGTGGGTATTAGGGAGAGGGAAAAAAAGAAGGAAAGAAAAGAGGAGAGTGAGAAAATTGGTGCGGGGCTACCACCGCCATCGATGCCAGGAATGGAAGCCGATGAAACCCTCTCCATGTTATTACCTTTTATTTTCTGTTCCTGTGTGTATAGAGGAAAGAATCGTGAATCGAAGCAAAACGGCTACTGCTGCCGCCTTTGCTAGAGAAAATGGATGAAATTGAGGTAAGTAAATCATTTTATTTTCCTTGTGGATGCTGATTTTTGGGTTAGATGTATCAATTTTAAAAAAAAATTGGCAGAATCATAATAAAGATTGGTGAGTGAGGCACGGTGGAAAGAGAGAAAGAGTCATTGGCTTACATATGCTGTCGTGTCATCACTGAGTTGTTGTTACTGTGGTCGTGATTGTCGCCCGTGTTGGAGTCATTGTCAGCGAAGGAGGAAGGCAAAGAGAGGCAGAGGCGTGTTGCGGCAGGAGAGAGAATGGGAGTAGAGAGAAGGGGCATGCACAAAGCTGGAGAGAGAAGGCCCGATTTGAATATTTCAGAGTATCATTTTAGCAAATTTATTTGGAATAAAATTGAGACAAATATCTTCTAATCCCATTTTTTGTTTAATTTCGCATCTAGTGTATTTTGGTTCCAATGTGGAGATTTTAAGCTCGTGGATACTCTTTTAAATTAGCCTATTTATTTTCTTGTACAAGCATGACATCTTTACTAGTTATTTGAGGATTTTATTCTATTTCTATTGATAATTATGGGTTTTATCATTTTAAAAAAAATAAAAAAAATTTAGAGCACTGTATATGTTCGTATCAGTATA
>JAOVVI020003228.1:0-19458 GCA_028571085.2 Nepenthes alata | reverse complement strand
AGTCGATCTACGATAACCCAGATCGCATCATGGTTCCTTGGAGTTCTTGGCAACCCGGACACAAAATCCATTGAGATATCCTCCCACTTTCAACTGGGAATGGGCAAGGGCTATAGTAATCCAGAGGGTTTCTTTCTCTCTGCCTTTAATTGCTGACAAACAAGACATCGGCTAACGAAGGCAACAATCTCTCTTCGCATGTTTCTCCAACAGTACAATTTTCTTAAATTCTGGTACATTTTGTTCACCCCAGGGTGGATTGTGTATCTAGACCGGTGTGCCTCTTTCATTATCTCCTCCTTAAGGTCTTTGTCATCTGGTACACAAAACCGTTTCTGAAATCTCAAAATTCCATCGGTGCATTTATTAAAATCAGCACGGGAATCCTTACTGAGGTCGCCGACAATATCTGTCAAAAATGGATCTTTCTTCTGTCCTTCCTTGACCTTCTGAAGAATCTCGGCTGCACCGGCAGGAAGGATAGCATCATTCGATTTTCTTTCATATAACGTTGAATATCATAAGATTTTAAACAATCTAGCATCTCCAATTGCTTAACTTGTAAATTCGCTATAAAACTAGTCTGACGGCTTAGAGCATCTGTAACCACATTTGCCTTCCCGGGTTGATAGTGTATGTCGCAATCATAATCTTTAAGGTAGTCGATCCACCTCCGTTGTCTCATGTTCAGCTCTTTTTGCAAAAATAAGTACTTGAGGCTTTGGTGATCATAATATACCAGAAAGTTCTCACCATGTAAGTAGTGCCTCAAGATTTTCAGCGCAAATACCACAGCAGCTAACTCCAAATTGTGAGTCGGGTAGTTCTGCTCATAGATTTTTAATTGTCGGGATCCATAAGCTATCACTTTCCCCCTTTGCATCAAGACACAGCCAAGGCCAAGCTTAGAGGCATCACAATACACTTCGAATCCTCCTGAATTATCAGGAAGGGCCAAAACATGTGCTGATGTTAAGCAATCTTTTAACTTTTGAAAGCTTCGGTCACACTCGTCGGTCAAGATAAAACCTACTTCCTTCCTTGTCAGACGAGTGAGGGGTAATGCTATCCGAGAGAAATTCTTCACAAAACGGCGATAATAGCCTGCCATCCCCAAAAAGCTATGAACTTCTGTCACAGTCATGGGTCGACTCCAGTTGACCACTGCTTCAATTTTCTGTGGGTCTACCGAGACACCTCCATTAGAAATTACATGACCCAAGAAAATTACTTTATCCAGCCAAAACTCACATTTCTTCAATTTTGTAAATAATTGGTGTTCCCGAAGAGTCTGAAGCACGATCCTCAAATGTCCCTCATGTTCCGTGTGTCCCTCAGAATAAATTAGAATATCATCGATGAAGACCACTACGAACTTGTCTAATTATGGGTTCAAAATCCGATTCATCAGATCCATAAATACGGCCGGGGCATTGGTCAGTCCAAACGGCATCACAAGAAATTCATAGTGTCCATACCTCGTTCGGAAGGCCGTCTTTGTTATGTCTTCCTGTTTGATACGGAGCTGATGATACCCTGATTGAAGATCAATTTTTGAAAACGCACGGGTTCCTTGTAGTTGATCAAAAAGATCATCGATCCGTGGTAATGGGTATCTATTCTTGATTGTAATTTTGTTTAGCTCACGATAGTCGACGCATAACCACAAGGTCCCATCCTTCTTTCTTACGAATAGGATTGGAGCACCCCATGGAAAAACACTGGGTCTATGTCCAGAAGGTCCTGCAATTGCTGTTTTAACTCTTTTAGCTCGGCAGGAGCCATACGGTATGGGGCTTTTGAAATAGATGCCGATCCCGGCACAAGATCAATCCCAAACTCAATTTCTTAATGAGGAGGTAGAGTAGGCAATTTATCAGGAAATACATCGTCAAACTCACATACCACTGGGATGTCTTTAATTGATAATGCATGGCTTTCTTTCACAGTAACATAGGCCAAATAGGCTTGACATCCACTTTTTAACATATGACGAGTTTGCAGTGCCGAGATGAAGCTAGACGATTCCACCCATCTGACTCCTTGAATGTGAAAAGATTCACATTCGGGAATGTCAAAATCGACCTTCTTATAAAAATAGTCAATGGTTGCATGGTTCCTAGACAACCAGTCCAGACCCAAAATAACATCAAAACCACGCATATCAAGGAGAATCAAATCGACATTTAGGGGTAATCCATTTACCTCAACTACACACCCCGGATACGAAACATTAGTAAGAATGGAAGACCCCATGGATGTGGATACTGCCAAGGTATAATCAAGGCATACGGGCAAAATTGTAATTTGACAAGCTATTCGAGGAGAAACAAAAGAATGTGTGGACCTGGAATCAAATAATACTGAGCAAGAAATCCCACAAATACAGAGAATACCTTCTACCACGTCATCTGATGCTTTTGCCTCATTTGCAGATACCGCAAAGGCTTTTCCTTGAATAGTAGGCTTCGGGGCACGAATCGCCGGTGGTTGAGGGCACTCTTTTGCTTTATGCCCCACTTGGCCACAATTAAAACAACCCCCGATCATTTTAAGACAGGGCTTTCAAACTCTTTCTTTCTCAGCGTTTTCACGCTTTCACTTATAACAAAACTTCTTGATGTGGCCCTTCTTACCACAGTGATGGCACTCCATATTCTGGCACCGAGAACATGACTTACTCCGCCATTTATCTTCAGACTTTGGGCCACGTCCTCGGTTCCTTTCCCTGGATTCAGTAATAAGGACCTCGGAGTGCTGAGAGGTGGACGTGCATTGAGAATGGCGTCGTACTTCCTCGTTCAGCACAGCTTCTTTGGCCATCTCCAAAGTCACCACGCTGTCTGGAGCTGTATTGACAATGGTGATCCTCATGATCTCCCATGAGTCCGGGAGGGTTGCTAGGAGCCAGAGTTCGAGCAACCCATCATCGAACTTAATTCCCATGCCATTCAGCCGGTCCACACAGCCCTGAAATTCATTCAGGTGGTCGGCGACAGATGAGCCATCCTTGTACCGTATCTGCATCAGCCTCATCAAGTGGAAGATTTTGTTATTTTCGGTTTTGGAGGCATAGAGCTTTTGAAGCTTCTCCCAAAGCTTCTTGGCATTCGTCTCTCCGCGAACGTGGTTGTACACGTTGTCGTTTACGAACTGCCGTATGAAACCACACACTTGCTTATGCTCCAGTGTCCACTGATCGTCCGTTTTTGCCGCCGGCTTTTCTATGGCAAACACGGGATTATGCATGGACTTCACAAAAAGCAATTCTGATATCTTGCTTTGTCAAGTGTCAAAGTTTGTTTCATTCAAGCAAGTCATCTTGCTTCCAACCTCCATAGCCGCCTGCAACAAGGTCACCGTACAAAGAACCGAAGTCTTTGATACCACTTGTTAGCGCAAACGGAAGACACGGTGACTGGGCAGACGGGGCACTCGGGCGCAAACAGAGCAGAGGTCTCGGACGGACAACCAAAAGTAGAGATAGAAAATGAGAGCAAACACACACGTGATTTAACGTGGAAAGACCTCTTTTAACTAAGGAAAAAGACCACCAAAGAATACACTATAAAGAATGATTGTTTACAAGTATGTTAACTACACAAGTTCAAACAAAAGAAAACAGTCACTAAGTGCATATCTTTCTAAAAGTGTCTCTCACTATCTTTACAATAAGGCTTGCCCACAACTCTTTCTAAGCTCCTTGAAAATGCTCTCACGTTTCACACGCCAATGCACAGCTTACTAAAAAACTCTTAGGAGCAAGCAATGGCACAAGCCTTATATACACAAAGGGCCTAGTGGTCGGCCAGCCACCCTACTGCCAGTAGGGTGGCAGGACCACGCCCCTAGGCCTGCCATGGTAGGCGCACGCCCGGCGTGCCAGAATGGCAGGTCTGACACCCTAGGAAGTTGCAGCCGTCTGAACATCCAATCAGAGTGGGTCAACTGCCCACCTGCAAAACGCAACTGTAGCAGGCCTACGGGAGTGAGAGAGTCAACGCCTAGAGAAATGGAGTCCTCGTCCATGTCCTCAATGACCTCTCGGACATGACGCCTTCAAGGAGTCCTCGTCCGCTTTGACAGGCTTCTCGAACCATTTACAAAAGTCCGCGTCCTTTTCCTCTTGAGTCCGCGACCACAAAGGAAGTGACCCCAATAAAATTATCTCAATAATTGCAAAAACTCTAAAAATATTAGCTATTTAAATGACAATTGCTCTTAGCAATGCATATACATTGGCATGACAGGGCCCAAATACGAAGGTCAGAAGGTGTGGCAATCAAATCCTGCTGTTATTATTGGGCTATCAGTGGGTGGCGGGTGCGGACTGGGTAGGGAGGAAATATGTGGGGGCTTAGTGTGAATTTTTTTGGAAGATTTGCAAGTGTGATTAACAGTGGTAGAGGTTTTGACATTGGGGTGGTGGAGTTGGCTCCTGGGTTGGGGGAGGGAAAAATCCTCTCCTGGATGGGTTGAACTTCTATTGTAAGAGGAAGCAATGTAGATTTGAATCGTCTTTCCTTATCAACTATGGATTTTGGTTCTTGCTTTCTTGAATGAAGTGTTGATAATTGCTGTAAAAATTTAGATTTCATGGAATGCTTCAAAAATATTTGAATTTCACAGAGGCCAAAATTTCTCATTTCTCCTGTTTGCATTATATATCTGTGTGGGATATATTTTTCACATGCAACAAGTTGGACAGGTGATCCTACTAGCAAAGCTTAATTATACACTTGTGTGGGATATATTTTTTCACATGTAAAAAGTTGGATATTTGATCCTACTGGCAAAGCTTGTTGCACTTGATGAGTGAGCGCATCATGTTCCTGAATCACTCAGCTCATTTGCTTATCATTGTAAATTGCTATGATTATTGTGTTTCAATGGAATTCCTTAACAAAGAATGCTAGGTTATTAAGCATCTGTTATGTTTTCCCAGTACCCCCACAATTGTAAAAGTCCTGGAGCTGACTGACCAGTTCTAGTTGTTGATGTACGATCTGATGTGAAAAGTCTGCCTGGTTGATACACATTTCTGCTACTGGGCTGGCTAGAGAGAGAGAGAGAGAGAGAGAGAGAGAGAGTCTTGCTTCGGGCTTAATGACTAACATGGTGCTGGTGACTATTTTTATGCTAGAATCTTACTGGTTTTCTCTGCAGAATTAATCTGTTTGAATATTTCACCTTGTGCTACAGTGTAGCAGAATGTGTATCCTATCCTTGATCTTTCTTACTGAAAAACATCAGTGACTTATGTTGTGCTCTGTTTTTTCCCTATATGCGGTCTAGCATTCTGACTCCTTATTTCAAAGAAGATGTTCTTTACTCTGCGAGTGAACTTAATGAAGAAAATGAGGATGGGATTTCAATCCTGTTCTATCTGCAGAAAATTTATCCTGGTGAGTCAATATCTTCACCATTATTCTCCTTGCGCTGCTTGGATTTCTGGAGGATTTATTTAATATCCATTTTGACTGCGAACCAGATGAATGGACCAACTTTGTGGAAAGGATTAATGATCCAAAACTTGGATATGCTAGCAAAGATAGGATGGAGCTGATTTGCCATTGGGTATCCTACAGAGGGCAAACACTTTCCAGAACAGGTTTATAGGCTATTGACTTGAAACTCTATCTTGATAAGCTATTTATGAACTTCTGCTTAAGCCATGCTTCTTTTTGTGCCCCAGTTAGAGGAATGATGTACTACCGTCAGGCCCTTGATCTTCAATGCTTCCTCGAATATGCTGGAGATTCTGGCAAGGACTTTCTTGTTCATTTTTTCTAACCAGAATGACAGTTCCTGTGCTAGGCACTGACTGAATTAGAATCCTTTTTGTGCAGCTATCTTCAGCGGTTACCGGACCATTGACAGAAGTGATGTCCATAACAAAGGTATTTTTGATTATTCACAAGCTCTCACTGATCTGAAGTTCACCTATGTTGTCTCTTGTCAAGTCTATGGTGCTCAAAAAAAATCCGGTGATGCTCGGGATTGGAGTTGTGCCAATAACATTCTGAACCTCTTGCTAACGTATGTGGCTTTATGTTTTAATGCACGGCATTTAGTAACTATCAAGTTACAGAGAAGGTTCTTGCATCATCCTTTGTGACAAGAGGTTTCACAGGTATCCTTCCCTACGTGTTGCGTACATAGACGAGGGAGAGGCGAAAGTGAATGGAAAACCTGAGAAGGTTTATTACTCCGTCCTTGTTAAAGGAGGGGACAAGTTAGACGAGGTAAGAAATACCGTTATAGGAGAAGCATGTGCTAGATTAGGTGTAAAACTTGTGACTGATATCTATCTGTTGCTGATTGCCCAATAGGTTCAATATTCTACATTAAGAAAAAAAAAAGTACAAATTTGGCTTGCAATTTTTTCAAGGAAAGAGCTCAATTTTGAAAAGGGGCCAACTTCTATTTTGGCTGTTGAATTTGACAAGTCCAGGGAATAAGCAAATGCCGTTCGGGAATTCTAATGTGCCTGTGTGTAGTGATTCCAAATTTTCCCTCTCTGTTTTCACTAAAATGTTTTTCTCTAAAACTGATGCACTGTTTTTCCTTTTCACCCTAAAGTTCATCAAGCCAAGAAAAATTTTGGCACTGCAAAGTAACATATACAGATCTGTGTTCGACATGGAATGGTTAAAGAAGTGACGCCCTACTGAAAATGAATATATGGGATTGGAAAGCCTTCTTCCTACTGTGCTCTTTCTGGTGTAGGCATCCCAATGGGACCGATAGCATAAAGAATTAGAGTAGCAAAAGTAAAAGATAAGATGAATATCCTAGTTTTAGGGAATTCTATGACTGTTTATTGCAACTTTACATTTTAGTAACTGATGTTGGACTTCTTGCATAGTATTTTTTTTCTGCTATTGCTTGCACTAAATAAAGAAGGCTCGGACCACAGTCAGACTTATACTTCTATTTATCTACCAAGTAATCGCATGTTCTTATCTTATTCTCCACTGACCAGGAGGAGAGGGAATCCCTTGTCAGTTCTTTGAATGCCCATCTCCAGCATGAAAGCCAAATAAATTTGTCGGTAAACTCTACTCAAATTTGTCCGAGTGAGAGTAATATGACCTTCAAAAGTTGGACAGTATTCATCCCTAATCCGTTTCAGTTTGATTGCTACATCTTGCTAAAGATGTTTGTATTCTCTAAACTGCTACATAAGTCTAGTTTTAAATCACGGTATCTCAGTGTTGTGGGTGTGTTGTCAACAAGCACACTGGTCATCATTGCATCGTGGCTGTATTGTAATGGTTGTTCATGGCCCATATTTAAATCTATGTAAGTCAACTTGCATGGAGTAAGCCTCTATCATTGTACAGTCTGCACTTTGTATGATGATTCAGAATTTATCAGTTGTTTGAAGTTGCCAGGCATGATGTGTTCCTTTCAGGTTACGTTGTACCTATCGTTGCCTCAATCTAGTTGTTACTATGTTGTCTTGGATATTGCGTCCGCGCAACCAGAAAGGATTTCCTAGCATGTTAAATGACATGCTTATCTATAGTTGACTGTTTGTGCTGCATATAAGCATGTCAGCCATCAGTTAGCAAGCCTAATTTCTAACTACCTCTACATTTTCATGTAATTAGTGTGCTACAAATTTCTCTCTTCTGTATTTCATTTTACTGTATTCTTACTTGTGCATTAGTCTATGCTGTCCAAGTTCTTAGTCCACGTGTGTTATGGTTTGGATGGACAAAATTCAGATAATAGTTAAGCGCATTTCAATGAATAACATCATATGTGAGCGACCTGTTTCACAATTCTTGGCTCATAATGATGATTCCTTTTTAAGCACTGTTCCTTCATCTTCCCTGTTGAATTATGGCTATCCTTGCTTCAGAATTCTTTCTTGCATTTCAATATGAAATTGGTGGCTTAAGACATTTTCACGTTGGCATTTGTTTTTGCTGTCAGGAAATATACCGCATCAAGCTTCCTGGTCCACCAACAGAAGTAGGTGAAGGAAAACCTGAAAATCAAAATCATGCCATTATTTTCACACGTGGAGAAGCCCTACAGACCATAGACATGAATCAGGTTGATATTTTTTCCCATTTCCCAACCCTCAACAAAAGAACTCCAATAGAGAACACAAAACAGAGAAGCTGCAGAGAGAGAGAGAGAGAGATCTTAGTTCTAATTCTGAATTGATTGAAAAGAACGAAAAAAAAGTGCAAATTGCTTTTCTAGAAGCCATTTGTTTTGATGGAAAGAATATCACTCAATATTCCCCTTGAAAGTACTGAATTGTTGTCAGACTTAATATTTGTTATAATGAATTCCTGGATGCCCAATTCTGTTGAGTGGGAATGGGTTTACAACCAAGATTAGGAATATAAATATTTTATTGAGAATTTCATACCCTTTTGGTCTGATTTCTTTATTGTTAGCTCTCTGCTTCTCCTTTCGTATGATTTTCCTTTGGTCTTTCTGTTCTTGTGCTGCATCAACAATCCTCTGTGATGCAGAGATTACATATTTAAATAACCCAAATAAGCGAGTGTAGAGCAAATTACTTACACAAAGAAAAAAAGTAAAGAGCGATGATTTCTGCAGTCAGGATCACATTATTTATCAATTCAATGGTAGAATAGATTAGAAAGAGATTAAACTTAATGAATACAAGGTATTCAACAATGACGACTTATTTCTTTCTTAATGATATCTGACTATCAAAACAACTTCCTTGACTGCCTAATTTAACCTCCTTAGTTTTGCATCAGAGCCCTTGCGCACTAGACTGCCATTTTATTGGATGTAGGTAATAAAGCCTGGAAGTGGAATCACATGTTCCTTTGATAGTAAAAACAGTAAAGAGAAATAATAAGTTAAGCTTCCTTAAATACTTTTGTTCAATTCATCGATAATTTTTAATAATTCTTGAAGCTATTTTTAGGATAATTATTTTGAAGAAGCTTTCAAAATGAGAAATGTGCTGGAAGAGTTCCAAAAGAGTCATACTGGGCATCGTAAACCTACGATAGTGGGTTTAAGAGAGCATATCTTTACTGGAAGGTTAGCCATTTTTTCTTAGCGTTTGATAAACTTTATAGAAGTGTTACTAAAAACTTGTTTATTTTTCTTCAAATTTCAGTGTTTCATCTCTTGCATGGTTCATGTCCAATCAGGAGACCAGTTTTGTGACTATCGGTCAACGTGTTTTGGCCAACCCTTTGAGGTAATGTTCATTTGCAGTTAGTTTTATTTAATTGTCTGTCATTGTATGATAGAATTTTTATTTTTTTCGTATTCATAGAGGGATGACCTACATAAAGCAAATGGAATAAAATGATGCTAAGTAACTTGCATATCTTATACATGTATGCTATTTACAATTACCACTATTATAGTTCTATTACCACTATAAGAAAATACCTGCAACCCTAAAATTTTTCTGAGCATTACACTGTTAGGTAACCCCTAAATACTTCTGCTCTAAAATCTTGACTGGCTATTTAGTCCTTGGTAGAACAGGTCTCCTAAAGATTCCATGTAAATGAACATCCTGCCGCCACCAAGTTCTTTCCCGTGAGTTTGAGGACCTTGAGGCTCTGGGATCAAATGATCATATGCTTAAGTTTAATTTCTTCCTCCCCTAATTGCACCTAGCCCAAGAAAATTTAAAAACTCAGCTTCCTTCCAACAACCCCAGCCGGTCCATCTCTATCACTAGATATGTATTTGTCTAAGGTGGCCTTTGATCTCTCTTCTACGAGACTTTTTGTTTATGAATTTCAAAGTTTACTAGTGTGCTTTGCCAAAAGTGAGAGAACCCAGGACATGGGGACGTAAAAGAGGTCTTGCCTTTCCCTCTTGTGGTTCTTTGTTTTTTATTGTTGTATTTTCCCAGTAGAAAAATAAAGTGGCTTCGTTAATGCTAACACCATAAAACATGCCTGGTGTATTAGAGGTTCTTGCCACCTCCTGATTCATAGATGTGAACAGGTGATTGTTTCACAGTTTTGAACTAGTTGTTTTACGATAGTCACAGGAAGGATTGACTTTGTTTGTGTTACAAAAAAGTCCAGGGAGTAGTGGCTTTATTCTTGCAGATTTGAGATAATAACAAAGTGACGAGTTGAACAGTGATTGTGTGTGAGGTGAAGGATGGAGGTAGCAGCAATTTTACGGATGTGCATGTAGTTATATCATATATTTAATTCTCTTCCTTCCTACTTCAATTTAATTTAAGATTGAAAGTTGCTGGGTACTATCTATTGAGTTTGAGAATATTTAGTAGACAAGATTGAGCAGGTTGGAGAACTTTACCCAAATTGAGCAACTTGACCATGTTTGACTCAAACCGAAGATCTGTCTTTTATAAGGATTCTATGAAAGGGTTTGTTGTGTGGCATTATCAAATAACTCTTTAAGTTGTTAATGACCTTAATGCTTCTAACACAATCAGAGGACTACATTATCGATGCAATATTATAATGGCAAGCAGAAGCAGTGGAAATGAATTCGTGATTTTCTTATATTCTACTAGAACAATACTTGTCAATATAAAAACATTATTTGGATGTGGTAGAGATCCTCTAATCTCTTGCCTTTCTTCTTCCACATTAACTTTCTAGTTCTTCCATTATGAAGCTACAAATTTCTAAGTACTATTGCATGATTTCTTAACAGGGTTCGATTCCACTATGGCCATCCTGATATATTTGATAGAATCTTCCATATAACTAGGGGTGGGGTAAGCAAAGCTTCCAGAATTATTAACCTGAGTGAAGATATATTTTCAGGTACACATCAATTACTTAAAAATGCATTTCTATTTGATACTGCCTGTTATCAACCAAACCATTCTGCAGGGTTTAATTCAACATTACGTGGTGGTTATGTTACACACCACGAATATATTCAAGTAGGGAAAGGGCGTGACGTGGGAATGAATCAGATATCCCAATTTGAGGCCAAAGTTGCAAATGGTAATGGAGAGCAGACGCTCAGCCGTGATGTTTATCGGCTAGGGCGCCGATTTGACTTCTACAGAATGCTTTCATTCTACTTTACAACAGTTGGCTTCTATTTTAGTAGCATGGTACAACTACCATCTCCTTTTCATCAGAAACTTGAATTGATAATCAAATAAATTTCTCTGCATTCCAGTCGCTTATTCCACGGGAGGATGAATGATGATTCTTAAGAATTAATACTGGTTTTTATCCATTTAAAATGTTGCTACATGTATGCAAAGGTTCATTTGGTTTTCAGTTTATCTGTTAGGTTGTTGTCTCGAAGTTGTGTACTTGGGCAAAAGATGCAGACTTGGCCTCTGGGCTATTCTATTTAGCCTAGATGGTCTAGTATGGATTGTTTCTCTTTCAACATCTATTTATTTTGGCAGCCACCCTCCAATTGAAATTTGCACAATGCCATATGGGTGGATTCACATCATAGCACCTGATATTTCATTCAATACGGAAAGCACAATGGATTAATACATAATTAATCTCTCTTTTTGTTGTTTTTTTAAAGTTCGTTCTGAAGGCATGAGCTATATGTTATCATTTTCAAAATGTTGTTTCTGTTGCCAAGGCTTGATGTGGAAGGCTAGAAAAGTGACATAGAAGGTTGAGGTTTTAATAATGCAAATATCAACATCAGCAAATATGTATTTATATTGGATATCTCGATATTAATATTTTTTGATATTATGACAATATTGTAATATGTTGTCGTATGAGTGATATATCATAATATGTCGGCCAATATTTAACCGATATATTTGCCAATACATTCTTATCAATTTATGATTCTCAGATTTGTTTTTTCAATTCTAATATATATGTTATCGATATATATATATTATTTGATATATTGATATTTTCATCCATTTTGTAGGTTATGGTCATTTAACATCCCATCTTATCATAATTCATTCGTTGATCTTGATATGATGACATTTTTTGCAGATTACTGTGCTTACAGTGTATGTCTTTCTGTACGGACGTGTCTATATGGCCTTGAGTGGGTTGGAAACTGCCATTATTGAAAACCCTGCCATACACCAGAGCAAAGCTCTTGAAGATGCTTTGGCAACACAAAGTGTTTTTCAAATCGGCTTACTTCTTGTTCTGCCCATGGTTATGGAAACCGGGCTTGAAAGAGGGTTCCGTACAGCAATAGGCGACCTCATAATCATGCAGCTTCAGCTTGCTTCCGCATTCTTTACTTTCCAGCTTGGAACAAAGGCCCATTACTATGGGCGAACAATCCTGCACGGAGGCTCAAAGTATCGAGCAACTGGCCGTGGGTTCGTTGTCTTTCATGCAAAATTCGCTGATAATTACAGGCGTTACTCAAGGAGCCACTTTGTAAAAGCGCTTGAGCTCTTTATACTTCTAATTGTGTATGAAGTCTATGGGAATACGTATCGAAGTTCGAGTTTATACTTCTTTGTTACCTGGTCCATGTGGTTTCTTGTTGCTTCCTGGTTGTTTGCTCCCTTTGTGTTCAATCCCTCTGGATTCGACTGGCAGAAAACAGTGGACGACTGGACCGACTGGAAGAGGTGGATGGGAAATCGCGGTGGAATTGGCATCCAACCCGATAAGAGTTGGGAATCGTGGTGGGACGGAGAACAGGAACACCTTAAGTATACAGACATAAGGGGAAGAGTCATGGAGATATTGCTTGCTTTCCGCTTCTTCATATACCAATATGGGATTGTCTACCACCTTGATATAGCTCATAACAGCAGGAGTTTACTGGTACAATTTCTCTTCACTTTTTTTTTTTTATAAACCTATTTTTGTCATTTTATCCGTTTTAGTTCACTGCTGTCTATGATTAGAATTAATTTTAAATAATTTTTCGTTACTTTACAATGAACTTTCCTATATCTACCTATGACACTCTTTCATTCGTCCACAACTAACTCTTGTTTCTTTATACGTACTTTATTTCGTTTATGTTTTTAGTGTTTGGAAACCTCCATAAACTTCATTCATTGACCTTATCGTCTGTAGGTGTAATTTTTAAGTGTTAAGAGATATTACCATTTCTTATCTTATTATTTAATTTCATTCCACTCATTCCTAGCCAATCTTAAAGGTTGTGCTTTTATCTAACATTCTGATATAGAAAATATAATTAGTCTAATAGCGATCTTATAAAACTTTCTTTTTAATTTTAGCATTACATTCCTTATTTGATCCTTCTTGCTGACGCAATCAAATAGGTTTATGGACTTTCATGGGTAGTCATGGCAGCCATTCTTCTGGTCTTAAAGGTATGTATACTTCTCCTTTGGCTCTCGATCCTCCATAACTAGTGGCATCATCCAGCTTTAAACAACACAAACCAAGCGTGCCTGTGATGTCTAGTATAGATCCTTAGAGGATTGCATAGAATGAAACAGATACATCACCTGTTCTTGTTTCGCTCTCACCGGTACAAATTCCATCTATACTTTTCTTTGTACATGCCCTTGTGTATGTCTAATGTTGCTTTATTGTATCCGTGTCAGATGATATCGATGGGTCGAAGAAGATTTGGCACAGACTTTCAGCTGATGTTTAGGATCCTTAAAGGGCTTCTGTTTCTCGGTTTTGTCTCAGTTATGACTGTATTGTTTGTGGTATGTGGCCTCACTGTACCGGATCTGTTCGCATCTGTCCTGGCCTTTGTGCCAACTGGCTGGGCTTTCCTCTTAGTAAGTACCAATTTCAAACTTCCTCATTCCTAGCAAATCCATCCTTATATCATTTTAGTCCTCAAGTTATTGCACAAAATGAAAGTGAAATGAGGATTGACTTCATATATCTGAACTGGGGATGCCAATTTTCTCCCGACCCTATAAAGATTAAGGCGGGGATGATTTTGGGTCATCCTGTCTCTATTTCATTTACCTTCTATGAAGACATAAAACTTGTTTATACTTGCCTATATATTGTTTATACTAAAATTTCTGCATTTTCAAATATTTACTAATAATATTTCAGGAAAAGATATGGATATTTATTATGTATAATTACATTTTGATTAATTTTTAAAATTTAAAAAGAAAATATTTTTAATCCGGGATGGCCACACCGGCCCCAAACATTAATTCCCAACTCAATTTCTACGGGACAAGGATGATAATTACAAAATTGCTCAGCCCCATCCCATTGTCATCCTTGATCTGGACGAGTTATGATTTTGGGAGGCAATTTGTGCATTGCCATCGAGATTTGTTTCCTTATCAACCCCCCCCCTACGGGACAAGGATGATAATTACAAAATTGCTCAGCCCCATCCCATTTGTCATCCTTGATCTGGACGAGTTATGATTTTGGGAGGCAATTTGTGCATTGTCATCGTGATTTGTTGCCTTATCGACCCCCCCCCCCCCAAATGATATGAAATAAGAGTGGGGTTTGGGAGAATCTTTCATACTAACGGGTATACATAAAAATAGACGAACGTGCTTTTAAAGGTGATTGAAAAATGTCCCTCAAATGTTTATCATGAAATAATGTGTGATTTGTTGGTTAGGTTGGGCAAGCCTGCAGGCCGATGCTAAAAGGGGTGGGGTTCTGGGATTCAATAAAGGAGCTGGCTAGAGCGTACGAGTACATAATGGGAATTGTAATCCTGATGCCCATAGCGCTGCTTTCGTGGTTCCCGTTTGTGTCGGAGTTCCAGACGCGCTTGCTCTTCAACCAAGCGTTCAGCAGGGGTCTCCAGATCTCCATGATTATTGCTGGAAGGAAGGATAAATCCACGCCGATGCTCAATTAAAATTCCGAACTTCTATAAAAGGTTATCTATTCGTTCATTCATTCATCCATCATCAATGCCTCTTCGAGAAGTAGAACGCTAGCTTGCTTAGTCATACATTCCCCCCTCTGCAACTTCCCTTCTTCCTTCTATGGGGCAAATGCTGCCTGAAATGTGGTGTGTGATGTGTGCTTGTTAACCTTTTATACCCAGAATTCTAATCTTGTGTGCACTGGGCAGTTTCAATAAGACAAATATACCCAATTTTCTTAGTTTTATTCTCAACTTTTCAGTATTACTTGTATTTCACATTTAAAAGATTACTAAATTTATCACATTTCTGTGTAGTAATATATAAAAAATGGATTTTCATTTAACTATACATCAGTTCTTTTTTCTTTTAAATCTAAGGATCAAGGTTAAAATTTGGGCGGATGTGCAATATAAATTAGATTAAATAATCTAAATGGTTTTTTTTAATAATTTTTTATTATTTATCAATTTATCTCTTAATCGGGTTCAAAATTAGGTTATAGTGTGAGAGCACTGCAGCAACTCTGTATTCTGTCCCTCCCCGCTCGAATATGCAAAAATTAAAAGTCAATTTGAGTTACAGAATGCGGACAATATTATATGATTTCCCATGGTTATATATTTCTTTTCTAACTTTATTTTTTTAATGCGAATATATATAATTTTTATGTAAATATTATTTTTAAAAGTATGTTTTAGTTAATATTTTTTATAAAAAATATAATTTATTTATTTTTAAATTAAATAAAACAAAAAATAATCACCGATCGAATGCCTGCCCAGCCACCGGTGCAACCTGAGACTATATAATCAAATAGCCCAATTTTAATCGAATTCAGCTTGAAATATTGTAACATTTTAGCTTTTTTCAAGCAATGAAGAGTTTAATACTATATAATGTGGCCTGGAGAAATTCAAAGGCTATGAATTTCATGAAAATTGTATTTTCTCTGACTTTTAACTTTTTCCCTAATATTACCAGAAAAAATTTTGTTTTCCTGAAATTTTTTCTTATTTCTCTTGTTTGCCAGATAATTATGTGTTTAATTCACTTAATCAAACCTCCTTTACATTACAATCGGCCACAAATTAGTTGATTACAACACTGATTGGTTATGGGAACTGTTGGGTCAGTACTAGTAAGACCCAAAGAAATGTCATGCCCAAATCATAAAGCAGTAGTCCAAGCGGTCAACTCTACCGATTATTCAAAACAGCTTACGTGACAGTTTAATACTCGCGGCCAATCGGCACCGCCTGTAACTCTTTAATATGGTTGCAGAGCGGTAGGAACAACACAGAGAAGACAAGCAAATAAGGAGAAGGTCAATACTGCTAGCTACGGGCCAAGCCATTGCCCATAGTTATCCAGCCAATCCCAACGTAAGAGGTAGACCAAGCGTAGAGCAATGCACAGCGGTCTTCCCTTCACCACAAGGTGACAACTGACACTCCGATGATCACCACTGGGTAATAGTCAACCACCACTTACATCGAGATGGTCAACACCAGTGTGCCACTCGGAGACACAGCCGCCCCTGGCAACGACCCTGCGATGGGTAGTCGTGCCAACGAGCGGCCGCAACTAGACGTTCGTCAGTTGGTCGCCAAAATGGATGACATGAGGAGGATGATTCAAGCCCTCTGCGATTGAACAGGCACGCAGTGGATGGGGACCGCCCTCCAGGCGTCCTCCTCCAAGCAAGGGAGGTGTCGCACTAGAGCTCTTAGAGGCATATCAGATCGGTCTGACGATGCCAATGCCCAGGCGGCCTCCGATAGTAGGGCCCAAACAACGGCTGTAAGCCACTTCAGTTGAGACGACCGGGGGGAGAGCCGAGAGTGGCGCAACCCTTGGAACTTTCGTAGCGAGAGAAGGTAGACAACCGTAGGCTTGTGCAGTGCGTGACCCCCCCGAGTGTGAAGCCATCGCGATCAGCATTCCCAGTAGGATCCACGGAGTCGCACAGAGCTCCGTGACATCATTAATGGACGTAGGAGCGAGTCCGACCCGCCGGTGGACCACCTATTTAAGGAGAAGTCTTGCCGGTCCTCTATTGACTCGCGAAGGTCACCCTTTGCGATGGACATCTCGACTCAACTTCTCTCTCACAAGTTTAAGGTGCCGACTCTGTAATGGTACGGTGGGAGCAAGGATCCGATGGACCACCTCAATAGTTTCCGCACCCACCTATCCCTCCAGGGAGCAAGCGAAGCTGTGATTTGCCAGTGCTTCCTCGTCACTCTCAAAGGGGATGCACTGCATTGGTTCCACGGCCTCCAACCAAATTCTATCCGCTCTTTTGACGAGCTCGTCTACTACTTCTTGAGTCAGTTCGCCTCCAGCTGAAGGGAGAAGAAGCAATTTTGGCACTTCGTCCGCCTCCGCCAAAGGTTGGATGAAAGCATGAAGCTGTTCCTCAATCGCTTTTTCATTGAAGCGCGCCGGATCCCCCAACTCTCTGAGGAGCTAAAACTCAACTCTTTTGTTACCACGCTGGCCGCGGGGGACTTCTTCAAGCACTTGACGTACCAGCGCCCCTAATCCTTCCAAGAAGTCGAGGCCATCATCCGAGCTTACATCTTGGCAGAGGAGGCCAGCGAGGCTAGGTGTCCCGAACATGTGACCCACTCTTCGAAAGGACCAAAGTCGGGGGTTGGGAAAAATAGGAATGGGGATAGCAACTGCTCCGCTCCCAGGAGCACCGAAAGTAGCCACAGCCCACACCGCAGTCTAGGAAAGAGTACGGGTCGACTTCCCTAACTCCCCTGAACGATACCCGCTCTAACATCCTGATGTGGATCCAAGAGGAAAAGTTCTTCAAGTGGCCAAAGGCGCCAAAGGGCCCCAGCGATGGAAACCAGATAAAATACTGTCAGTATCACTGCTGCCTGGGACATTCCACGGAGAATTGTTGGACTCTGCAGCAAGAGATAGAATATTTGATCCACCTTGGGCACCTCAAAAGGTTCGTCAAAAGCTCGGGGTAGGCCCTTGCGGCCTCAGAGGAAGAGGCGAGTGAGCCTCCAAGGAAGCGTATGGCCGCGGGCATGATCAGCTTGATCTCAACAGGCCCAATCAAGAGTAGCAGGCAGCCGTAACCCGAACAAACTTCCATTAGCAAGAGAGCGAGGGTAGGGAATATGATTGATGTCATTAGATTTAGCAGCGACGATATGGCATATGTAACCTTCCCCCATTTTGATCCCCTTATTATATCCGCACTTATTTCAGACGGTACTATTGACTACCAATTGAAATGAGTGTTTATTGATAATGGAAGCTTACGTGATTTGCTATAGCTTGATACATTCTTTAAGCTCGGACTGAGATGGAACCAGATTAAAGCGGTTGATGGCCCTCCATACGGTCTGGATAATGCACTTGTGCCTGTGCAAGGAGAATCCAGCTGGAGATCATGATGGGAACGTACCCACGTACTGCTACGAGGGGTTGACATTCCTCGTCGTCGATCTGTCGCTCGTCTACAACGCCATTCTAGGCAGACCGTTTCTCACCGACTTTGGGACTGTCACCTCAATCCCTCATTTGAAGGTAAAATTCCCCACTTCATGCGGTGTAGGAGAGGTGCTTGGTGATTAGGTGATGGGACGGACATGCTATCTATCCCAAGTCACCTCTGCGGTGTCAGACCGCATGGACGGGGACTTGAATCTTCACGACACAGCCACGCTACAGCAAGCCCAATCAGGTGAAGCCACCGAAGCAATCCTCCTGGATCCCGCCAAGCCCGAGAAGTGCGTGCACATCAGGGGCTCTCTTACTGCGGCTAACCTCGACAGACTCATCAGCTTTCTCCAAAAGAACTGAGACGTGTTCGCATGGGTTCCTGCTGACATACCAAGGATACCGCCCGAGGTGATGGTCTACAAGTTGGGCCTCGACCCCAATCATAAGCCCATCCGGTAGAAGCGTAGGAACCATTCCGTTGAGAAGCTAAGTGCTGCAAGGGAAGAAGTAAAGCGACTACTGGATGCTGAATTCATAAGGGAAGTGCAGTACTCGGATTGGCTATCCAATGTCGTACTCGTAAAGAAAAGTAATGGCAAGTGACGAATGTGCGTGGACTTTACCGATGTGAACAAAGTTTGTTCCAAGGACAGCTTTCCTCTCCCTCGGATCGATTTTCTGGTGGACTCCACGTTTGGACACGAGCTCTTGAGCTTTATGGACACCTATTGAGGCTATAATCAGATTAGGATGGATTCGGGTAACAAGGAGCACACCCATTCATGACCGACTAGGAAATATACTGTTATAAGGTCATGTCATTCGGCCTCAAAAATACCGATACAACCTATCAGCGCCTTGTGAATAAAATGTTCAAAGCCCGGATTGGGAGGAACGTGAAAGTGTATGTTGACGACATACTCGCCAAAAGCAAAATGGCCGGTGACCACGTCCATGATCTTGAGGAAACCTTCCGGGGACTCCGAGCCCATAGGATGAAACTCAATCCGGCCAAATGCACATTCAGGGTAACCTCCGAAAAGTTCTTAGGCTTCATAGTGTCCCAACGTGGTATAGAAGCGAACCTGAAAAAAATAAGAGCCATCCTCGTTATGAACCCTCTGTGGACAGTGAAAGAAATCCAGAAACTCACAGGGTGCCTGGTAGCCTTATCGCGATTTCTGGCCAAGTTCGCGAAGAAATATCTCCCCTTC
>JAOVVI020003227.1:0-19460 GCA_028571085.2 Nepenthes alata | reverse complement strand
AACCTTAATATTATAAATATTTTGAGACTTCATTATATTAATTAGGATATGTTGGGATCCATTAAATGTCCTTGAGGATATTGAGATTAATTATACAGTTGACTCTATGGTTGTTATTTATCCATATTGTTATAATAATGTTATTATTAATGTCATTTATCTTTTTAAATTATTTAGAGATAATTATTACTTTTCATATATTGTATATTATTATAGTTTATTTTTGACAGAAAAATTTTCTAGATAACTTAGTTTTTTTCCTATTATTGAAATTAGCTAAAGTTACTTGTTGTACTTTTAAATTATTCTTACTGTTTCTTTCTTTAAAAGTAACAAGTTAAAGATAGATGACTTTAGAGTTAGCAAGAGAGTTAGAAACTTTAGTAATTTTAGAGTCTAGCCGAGGAGGATAATTTATTTTATACTTTAGAGATATATTTAATATTTTTATTTTAGTTAGATTTTTAGATATATATTTTTCATCTAAGTTTTTTAGATGTATAAAAATTTTTAGACCTTAGTGGTTATATTTTATCATTTATGATTATAAAATTATAATATTTTTAAGATTTATAATTTTTTATATGGTTAAATTCAAACGTTGGTCATGGGTCAAGTTCAGAACGCCACAAAATTGATGTTTGATAATAGTTATACTCGCTAATTATGAAAAGTTGCATGACTTGATTTCATGAGCTCTCAGTTAACAAGTTCAACTCTTGAAAAATATTTTGGAACATTATTTGGATACTATTTAAAAATATAATATTTTATCTATTTATTCATACTATAGAAATAAATAATTTTATAACATTACTATTGACTTTTAAATTGAATTGTTGCTTGAAGGGGGTATCAAAGCCATGTGTTTTAATCTTCTACTCCAAAACTGAAATTCAGAGTAAGCTTCAACTCTATGTATATTTTGTCCAAAAATAAACTTCATTGGAAAAGTTTAGGCTCACAATATCAAAAATCAAACTTAAGACAATGTTCTAATTGTTAAACTAAAAATCATCATTACTAACTCTAATATAATGTATGAATCCTAAAAAATTATTTTAATAATATTTAATTTAATTTAATTAATAAATTTTTTATATTAATTAAAAATTTTATTCAAAAATCAAGTATCAGACTAAAATATATTAGGTTGAGTGGTAGTTGATATGTATTTGACTGACATGTGAGAGCATTTTAGAAAAATTATCCATACTTGATATGTGATTGAGTAGCGTATGTGCATTTTGAACCAAATTGTTGGCATCTAATAAACAACTGATAGCACTTGTGTACGGTATGGATTTTGCCTCAATGCATGATTTGCACCTGACTAGCACATATTCGCCATTTTTCTATATATATATCTATCCGTCAATTTTAACTCATTTGTAACTGAAATTTGAGAGATAAAAGTAAAAGAGAAGAGGAAATGATTTTTGTATATTTTATATTTCTATACATATCGGTCGAGTATCACACGTCATTTTCTTTAAAGCATTTATATGATTTTGACAAAATTTTACATTTTTTGATTTTTGGAATAGTTGATTGTTAATATGTGATTTTTTGACCTGAATTTTGAATTTGTATAGACTTTGGCATATTCGAGTATTTATATACAAATTTTTCATATTTCATCCAGAATTTGATATTACCAACACCAACAATCAGATTTTGATCATAACAACATCCTTAACATATTTATTTGATATAATATACATATAAAATTATATATATTTTGTAGAGTATTAGGCTGACTATTATTGTAGCCTGTTAGATTAACAAGCTTGTATTAAATTGCAAAAAGTTTTGATTAGAAAAACACTCTTGGGAGAATAATTTTAGGTTGTTTAGATCTTTTAATATAATTTTAATATTTCAAGAATGAAATTTAATGTAGTTTATATGGCCACTGGCCAATGATGTTATTTAAGTTTGTTATCATACGTTATTGACGTTATTTGATGAATACTTTGATGTTAGTTAACATAATTTTCCTACTTAATACTTGAAGTCAAATAATAATATGATTTTAGAATTACTTTCAGGTGTGATATTTGGATCAAGTATATGATTATTATATTATTATTTGATCCATTTAATGGTATTAGATTTATATTTGCACCCCGGTATATTAATTTTAGATTTATATCGGCTAATAAAACTAATTGAATTTTTTGATCTTAAATTTAAGGTTTGATTTTGATATTAAATTCATATTATAGAATAATATAAATTTCGGTTTTAGGATCAGAAACATAATAACATGAATTTCCATAAGAATAATTGTAGATTACTTAATAGAAACTTAAGAGTTAAATATGGAAAGTTATAAGAAAAGTTTCCTGAAGGTTGAATGCTCTTTACTTCCTTCTTCTTTCTCCTTCTTGGTTAGTTCTTTCCTTGGGCAAAAAAGAAGGCTATAGACTCAAAGGGTTAATACATAGAAGGAAGGGAGTTATATCTAGGTGGTTTTTCCTCCCCTAAGCTTTGGAAATTAGGGTAGAAGTTGGCCGATTTTCCTCTCCTCACATGGCGGCCAAATACCTTCCACTTAGTGGCCAATTACCTACTTTTATTTGATTACTAATGTGTTAGAGACTTTTGTCTAGTTGGCATATTCCGTGACCGTATGTATTATTATATCAATGTCGGGTTGTGGGTTGTCGGGTTAAAGTCTGTTATATCCGTCCGAAGCCCGCGTGCTCGCCTGCCGCTCGTTAGCCGCTCGAGCCAAAAATCCAGTAGGTCGTCCGCTCACCTGATGCTCAAACCCCGCTCGAGCCAAAAAAATAGAAGAGGGCCGCTCGCTACTCGCCCTCCGGCCGCTCGAGCAGCCGCAGGGTTTCCCACAGAACCCTACAGCCGCCCGCCGCGCGCTCGAGCTCTACTCGAGCGGAGGCCCAACGGGCAAATTTTTGAACGCATTTTTTGGCTCCTCTATAAATACCGGCTTATGTTTTTTTGAAACCCTAGGACACTAGAGGCTCTCTGGACATAATATTGTTGTGCCTCCTTGGAGAAAAAAGCTTAAAAAGCTCTATTGTTTTCTACTTCTCTTGAGAAAACTCAACACTATAAGATTGCTCCTCATAATCTAAAGAGTTTGTCTCACCATTTTTCCTTTTCTTTTTTCATTCAAACTTTCATCCTTCTACCTTCGTTGGAGACGTTGGTTCGTGAAGAAGTAGATCCGATCGTGGTTGGCAATTTAACTGGCACGAGAGGAAAGATTGACGTGAAGACCGAAAGGAGTCCGGTTCCGTTGCTGCGAGTAAATCCAAGGAGTTCCTTGGTAGGGATCACGTGTCGGGAGTAAGTTGGCTAGGTTAGCGCGTCGTTATCACCCGGACTGTAAGTTGATTTTCATAGTGCATTGCTTCCCTAGCCGTTGAAGCCCGAAGTGTTTTTCTGTTGGTATCGAGTTTTCACGTCGTCACCAAAAATTGTGTCTTTATCTTTATTGTTCATCGCTCTCTATATTATTGTTATGTATTTCATTTTATATATTGCATGCTATCTCGTTACCATCTAGAAGTAAATATCCTTTACGTGTATCGGATATTTATATATATTGCTTCTGCTAAAATTTTACGAGGTCAAAACTTGTTTATTCACGTAAGCACCGAAAAAGTGCTTTTTCAGATCACAAGATTCATCTTCACGCATTGTTTTAGGCATTTGCATCATCAATAAGCTTATTTGTTTCCTAAACCCTTCGGTGTTTCCTTTTACAAATATTTATGTTTCACATGAAAGTTTGCATGTTTTATTTCCATGGTACCTCGCTGAGCTTAAAACTCATGCTTGCTTCTTATTTTCAAATAAGCAAATAAAGCTGAACATACTAAAATAAAGAAAGAAAAAAGAATGATCTTAGATTTATGAAGTAGTAAGGGTGAAAATATGAGGTATGGAATTTCAAAAATTTTGAAAGTCTATGCATGGTGCTTCCATTGTAAGTTTAATGGATTTTAGTATGCTTTCGCTTGACATTATGGTTTGTAGTGGGAACCCTTATGGCTTTAGTCTTTCCGCAATAGCAGCCTTGATGGATAGCCAATTGAGATCCTGTGCACGCAAATAAAATTTTGAAATTAATGATTTTGTACAGAATATGATAATTAACGAAAGCTCTTAAAAGATAGGACCCATTCTGTTACACGCGCTGTAACTTTTCGTCTCATATTTCACCACCAAAAAATTTTATTCATATCTTGATATATCTTGTTCACTCCAAGGTGAATTATGTACTTTCCTCTACGTGTCTCATTCAAAATCTCCTCATTTAACTCTTTAATATTAGGCACACAAATCTTATCTTGAAATCAAAGAATTCTATCTACCCAAATATGAAAATCTGCTTACAACTTATTGTCCAAATCTCCAATAATCTCTATTAAATATGGATTATTCATTTGAGTCTCCTTAATCCTCTCCATATTCATGGGTTGTCCTTGAAAATATGACAAAATCATTCTTGACCATTGAGAGTGTAAATGAATATTATAACATTTCATTCCATCCAATATTTCTTATTTTGTGATCATCAAATAAACGATCATACTCAAAGATTTTCAGCTCAGAGTATTAGCAACCACATTCACTTTCCCTAATTGATATCAGATTTGACAATTATAATCCATTAATAAATCCATCCAATTACGTTATCAGATATTCTTTTTTTTGGTAAGTAAGTAAATTAAAATTAAAATAAATAAAATTACAAGACGATATTCTAACTCCAAGTATTTTTCCAACTTAGAGGTAGAGCAACGAGCTAGGGCATTTTTTGAGCACCACCATGAATCAATTCATAAAACCAGCAAAAAATAAAAACACAAAAATAACATCTAGATGAGCATAATCTACTCAGAGCAAAAGCAAAACAACCGGGACAATTGAGAGTCCAGTAACACCGGCACCAGCAGGATTTTAGCCCAGCGCCATCCACAACAGCCAAACCCACATCCAAGGCCACGTCAGCCAAACCCATCCAATCGGAGCATTTGAGAGGGGGAAAAACCCAAATCGGGTGAAACCCACCCAGCAAGCCATACAGGCAAATCAAGCCAAACAGGCAGGAAGCCACCTGCCAACAAGCAAGGCCTCATTGGCCACATAAGCAAGCCCATTCCATCCACAAACCAAATCGGGTGAATACAGGGGAAACCGGCACAAGAGCAAACTGGCCACATCAGCCAGGTATTAACTCAGCCACAATCAAAACGGGCAAAGAACCAAGTTGGCATCACCCAGCTTCAAGATTGTTGATCAACCGAAATGACCACGTCAGCGATTGGAGTAGGTTGCCCAAACCGGGTGCTAGAGAGAGAAGGAACCGGAGTGCCACATGCCAACACACCAGACCAAATCCATTCCGACGTTTCCATGATTTATGGATCCTACCAATTGCTTGAGAACATCATAATGATGTTTACATTTCAGCAGAGAAAGATAAAAACCACCTAGATCACAGCCAAGAGAGCACCCTGCCTCACAATTTCGGATGCATCAGAAAACTTGTCGAGAAGATCACTACTACGGTCCAGCCCTAGACAATTAAGCCCCACCAGCATAAAGCCTAAAAGCCGGAGGATCCCTTAGATTTTTTGGATGTAGATTTTTTATTTTTTTGAGACTTTGTTGGCATCCAAGATTCATAATGCCTAGCACAGGAGACATTAGTAGCAACCAGAGAGGCATGGTTAATATGCTTCGGATTAGAAGGAGCCACATCTGCATAACAAGCCTCGCGGGAGCTACAAGATATAGAATCCAAAGATGGAGGCTGGCGACCATTGTCCTTATATTCCAACAGTTGCTTACATAAGGTCTCAACTTTGGAGGAGATTTTGCTGGTAGTAGAAGCCGACAAAATATAGAATCAAGACTTGCTTACGTTGTCAGATATTCAATTCCTTCTATGAGAACAAATACTTCATACTCTTATAATTTGAATACACCATGAATGTCTCCTCATACAAATAACATATCTAAATTTTCAACATAAAAATCACGACTGACAATTTCAAATCATGGGTGGGATAATTCTATTCTTGATCCTTCAACTGTCTTGATCCATAAGCAACCACCTGGCCACGTTGAATCAAAATTCAACCCAAATCTTTCTTCGAAGTATCAAAATAAATCATAAAACCTCTCGATTCATCGATTCATCGATTCATCTGAAATTGATAATACCGACATTGAAATCAATCTATCTAAAAATGTTGAGTGATTTAACTTTTAAAAGATGATATCATATTCAAATCATTGGAAGCAATTAAGATGTCATCAATGTAAACAAGTATGCCATAAAACTAGAAGAATTGCCTTTGGTGAACAAACTATAATATGCATGAGATTGAACAAAGCCATAATTGGTTAAATAAGAAGGAAATTTAGCATACCATTGTTGAGAAGTTTGTTTTAAACCAAATAAACTCTTCTTGAGTTTACACACTTGGTTAGAAGAAGTAAGTGGATACACTTAATGTGCTTTTGGATATACTTGTTCATTAAGATCTCTATATAGAAATGCATTATTAATATCCAAATAATACAATATCTAGCCCTGAATAGCAACTACAATAAGAAGTATTTTAATAATAACAAGTTTTGTAATCGATAAAAAAGTTTCACTTTAATCAATGCCTTCTTATTGATAATATCATTTAATAAAAGTTATGCCTTATATTAGTCAATTGACTCACCTAGTTTTGTTTGATCGGGGCGGCTGTAGCAGGTTGGCCCAAAGGAGTAAGCAGCCCAAAATGTATCGCAGCCCACTTACTCATAAGACAGTCAATGCTCTAGTTGAGCGGAGAAGGCTCTCAATCAGACAGGACACAGCCCAAAACAGACATAGCCCAAATCGAAATCAGCCAACGCACACTTTTTTGTGCACAATGGTCATCTGCCCTAATTGGCTGTGATGCTAAGATGGAAATCCTCTCTGTAAAGAAAATCTCCCAAAATCATAACACATCCCAAAAGAAAAGCTCGTAGATCAGCGCACAGCTTGCAACAGCAACCTCAACATTCATTGCGTGTGACATTTCCACGGAGGGAGAAAACCTCCTTTCTGACCGTTACAACCCAGAATGATGCCCGCATCCATATGTAGAAGGGAAAGGATCCTCTCAGAAGGTGGGAATCTTATCTCGTCACCTAAGGAAGGCAGCAAAAGGCCCACGACTATAAAAGGCCCTCGAGACACACTCCATAGACACGCCCTCTAGCATACTCAAATCTTCATAAGCTTTCCAACTCTCAAGTGTCCAATCACTCTACCCTCTCTTCCACTACAAGTTTCCAGTGAACTCAGTAAATTGAGAGGCCACTCTGAACGAGCACTCCATGACTAAAGCATATTTCCGTCTAGAGAGAGAAGCTCCATCTTCTCTCTTCCCAGGTTTTCAAATTCGACGCCCTGCTCTATCCCTCATTTCCTGTCCCTTTGCCGGTGCCCCATGGCGCTGGTCCACTGCCCCCGGTCCCCCTCCTTCTCTCCTTCCAAGACTTCCATCCCTCTCCTCAACTCCTCACTTCCCGTAGTCCCCGCTGTTCCCCATTTCCCTAACCATATTGGTGCTCCCCTCTATTCGCACCATTGGTGCTTCCGGCGTCCCCCCTCTTCTTTGCTCTCCTCCTCCTTCCTCTTTATCTACTGTGGGGTTTGATTCTGAAGAAGGTGTTCCAGTGTGTTTTCCATGCCCCCTTGGTTCCACGGGGGTCTCCATTCCTATTGAGATCTCTTCCTCCCTAGTTGCCTCAGGGTCTCCTCCTTCTTCACGGACAAGTCAGAGCCTGCTTGTCGTGGAAGGGCACTCAAATTCGGCAGCTCAGCCCACACCATCGCGGGCTGCTATTGTCAGTAGGGACGCTCCTGCTAAAGGTACCTAGTTAAAATTCTTCCCCCCCCTCCCCGTAATGGCTCTGTCATTGAACTTTTCCCCCCTTCTGAGGTTATTCAGCAAGGAAAATCAATTTGGAAAGATTCTCTGGTTGGCTACTTCTATGACACCTCCATTAATTTCTTCATTGCCAATCACATTACCCGTAGAATTTGGGAAAAATATGGGATTTCCCATGTTGCTGAACTGGATAACGAGTTCTTTCTCATTTGCTTCGCCAGCGAAGTCCAGATGCTTGAATGTTTGAACCACGGTCCATGGACTATCGCAGGCCGACCTTTCTTTTTGAAGAAATGGTCCCCAAACCTGGTTCTCTCCAAGGAGGACCACCAAACTTTCCCCATCTGGATTCACCTAAAGGAAGTTTCGGTGCAATTCTGGACTCCCCTCGGCCTCAGTTGGATTGCCAGCGCTATAGGGAAGCCTATCTAGTTGGATCCTGCAATTGCCAAGATGGATCGCTTATTGTTTGCACGTATATGTGTTGAAATCTCGACTTCTTCCCCTATGCCTGAGCGAATAAGGGTCAATACTAGAGAAAATCCAGGTGATTCCCTGGGCGTGGACGTGGCAGTTGAATATCCATGGAAGCCTATCTATTGTGAATCATGTAAGGCCTCTAGGCACTCTAAGATTCACTACAAAGCGACCTCTAAATTTATACCTACCGGTCGCCTGATCCCTTCTTCGCCCGGAGGCCTGTCCATGAAGGAGAAAGGAAATAGGTCTAATCCTAGCTCAGTTGTGGCCGCTGAGAAGTTGGTTGGCTCTGTATCCTCTTCCAACTCCTTTGATTCTTTACAATGCTTCAAAGTTGCTTCCCTCCCGGATTGCTTGGAAGGAAGTGCAGTTGAAGGTGCTCAAGGATGTGCTAAGCCAACTTCTGGCCCCTGTGTTGATTTAGTGGAGACTGAGCAGGCTAGTCAGGCCCCCTCTATTGAAGGTGTGGCTTCTCGGATAGACACTTCCAAGGAAACAGGACACCCTATCCTTGTTGGCAGTAGTAGTGATCAGCGTGTGAATGCTTGTGATCCTCAATTGCCTGTCGAAGGTTTGCTGAAGGTTGACCCCAAAATCCAAGCCCCGACCAGTGGTTCCAGGTCCCGGTCATCGCAGGAGGTTGGGGAGTTACTTGGATCCGTCCATTTAGATAAATCTTCAGCCCCAAGAGGATCTAGAATGATGCCTAGGCGTGTGGTGGCAGGGATCTCCTGTCAAAATGGGGTTTTCACCCTCTGTCCTTGAAGTTGAGGATGAAGATTCGTTCCAGTTGAAATTGATCTTGAAAAAAACAAAGGGGCCTAAAAAGAAAAAATCTCCTTCTCAAAAGTCTCATGATTAGCATTGCTTGCTGGAATGTCCGTGGGCTAAATGGTACACTCAAAACCCATGAAGTCGAGCAATTTATCCTCTCCTCCTGCTGCACTATCGTAGGTCTTGTAGAGACTCATGTCAAAGAAATTAAGGCATCCCAAATTTCTAATATGCTGATGCCTTCCTGGAAGTGGGAGATGAATTACTCCGCCACTCCTTTTTCCATATTTGGATTGGTTTGGATGATAACAGTGCTGACTTATGCACATTATCAAAATCTGATCAATTCATCCATTGCAAAATCCTCAATAGAATCAACAATAACTCCTCTTACATATCTTTCATTTACGCCTCTAACTCCGAGTGCGACCGTGGAATTCTCTGGGATAAATTGCGTGCCATCCACCAAATTATCTCAGGGAAGCCCTGGGCTGCGTTGGGTGACTTTAATGCAATAAGAGCGCCTTACGAGAATCTGAGGGTTTGTTGGCATGGTAACATCACAAAGGCCCTTGATAATTGTCTCATTGACTGTGATCTTCACGATCTATGCTTCGATGGCACTTTTTTTACCTGGAATGATGGAAGAGATTCTGGATCTCGTATATTCTGTAAGCTGGATAGAGTGGTGGTTAATGGTCCGTGACTTTTGGAGCTCCACTACAAGGCCTCCTTCCCCCCCGGCTAGGCTTTCAGACCACTCTCCGTGCTATCTAACACCAATTACTTTGAGGCCTCTAAAATCCGATTATTTCCGTTTCAATAATTTCATCACACTCCATCCACAGTTTATTCCCATTGTCCATCAATGTTGGGGGAATAATATCCTGGGCGTTCCCATGCTCCAAGTTGTATCAAAATTTAGGATTCTCAAGGAGAGGTAAAGGAGTTAAACATAACCTGGGCAATGTCTATGAAGAGGTCTCTCGCATGCGTAAAGCCCTTGAGGAATTCCAGAGGTATGGCTCTCTTTCTGTCCCTCTGCATGTGGCTAATGAAGAAGAAAATCTCAAAGCTGCATATAGAAGAGCTCTTAGATTTGAGCTTGACTTTCTCCAACAAAAAGTGAAAATTGGATGGCTCAAGAACGGAGATTAGTGCTCAAAATACTTCTTTCAATCCATAGCCGGCAACAACAACAAGAATAGGATCCTATCATTATCCAAAGAGGATGGTTCTCCTACGAATAGTTTGGAGGAAGTGCAACATCTCTTTATCAACCACTTCACTCTCCTCTTGGGTAAGAGTCGATCGAATGGTCCATTTCCTAAGGAGACCCTCCGACCTTTCATCCTTCACTCTATCCCAGAAGACCTCCGTCCGGGTCTTTGCTGCCCTGTCACTACAGAGGAGATCCATAAATTCCTGTTCTCTATTGATGATAATAAAGTCTCGGGCCCGGTTGGTTTCTCTACAAAATTCTTCAAAGCCGCTTGGAATGAAGTTAACCCTTCCATTTCCGAAGCCATCCAAGACTTTTTCCAACATGGGAAGCTCCTAAAACAGATCAATGTGACCATCTTATGCTTAATTTTGAAGATCAAATCGGCGACTAAGGTCTCTGATTTCTGTCCCATTGCCTGCTATAATGTCATATATAAAATCATTTCAAAGATCATTGCCACTCGCCTTCAATCTTCACTTCCCTTCTTGGTTGCCAAGTGTCAAACCGCCTTTGTAAATGGTAGGCACATAGAAGATAACATTTTGCTCGCCCAGGAATCACTTCATAGATATTACCTGAATAAGAGGGTTCCGTGCTGCGCGTTAAAGGTTGATCTAATGAAGGCATGTGACTCCATCTATTGGGATTTTATTCTGGCTGTTCTTGAGCTGATGAATTTCCTTCCCTTTGTGATCAAATGGATCATCCAATGCATTACCACAACCTCGTTCTCAATTAAACTAAATGGGGAGTCGGTGGGTTTCTTCCGTGGTGCCAAAGGTCTAAGATAGGGGGACTCTCTCTCACCCTATCTATTTGTTCTAGGGATGGAAGTCCTGAACGATATACTGAAAATCAAGACTCGGTCGAATCCTTACTTTCAGTTCCACTGGAAATGTGAGAAGTCTAGAACTATGATGCTTGGTTTTGCGGACGATCTCCTTCTCTTTTGCAAAGCTGACATTAAATCCATCCAGGTTTTACGTGAGTGTCTCAAAACGTTTGGTAACTTGTCTGGTTTATCCCCTAATTCGGATAAGAGAGAGTTTTTCAGTTGCTCTGCTCATGAAAATACCGTTTAGGGTATCTAGAATATTCTCAAGTTCAAGAGAGGCAAACTCCCTATTAGATATCTTGGTGTCCCTCTTATCACCACCAAATTATCCGGTGCTGACTGTAAACCCCTACTTGATAGAGTCCAGCAAAGAATTTCATCTTGGAAGAATAACTGGCTCTCCTTCACGGGGGGTCTCCAGCTGATTTCGTCCATCCTCTCGATAATCCATAATTACTGAGCTTCCCTTTTCATTCTGCCTAAATCTGTAGTGAAAGGTATAAACAAGGCTATCCGCAGCTTTCTATGGCACGGCTCCTTTGAAGGTAAATATTTTGCTAAGGATGCCTGGAAAGATGTGTGTTCTCCTAAAGAGGAGGGAGGATTGGGTATTAAAAATATCATTGCATCCAATAAAGCTTTGTTGAGTCGTCATTTTTAGAGGATCATCTCAAAGGATCCGGCTTCCTTTTGGGTTTCTTGGTGCTATGACCATCGAATCAAAAATAGATGTATCTGGACTATCAAAGTTCCGGACTCAGCCGCCTGGAGCTGGAAAAAACTCATGAAACTCCGCACTGCCCTTCGTCCTAAAATCCGATTCCATATTGGCAACGGAGTTAACACTTTCCTTTGGCATGATTTTTGGCATCCTCTCGGTCCTCTATGCGATCGGTTCAATGAGAGAATCAGATGTATAACAGGGCTGCCTTTCGATGTAAAAGTCAAGGACATTATCAATAATGGTGGTTGGTGTTGGCCAAACCAGTATGATACAGAGGTTGTTGGTATTGTGGATAGTATGCCCCCTATTCCCCTGATCCTTCCGGTAGTGATGTGGCTCTTTGGATTGCTGATTGCAATGGGGTTTTTTCGACTAAATCTACATATGAACTGTTCCAAGAGCCCAAAGGTGCGGTGTGTGGTCCAGGCTGATCTGGGGCCCCATGTACATTCCAGCTCATGCTTTTATTCTCTGGTTGTCGACTCGTTAAAGACTTAACAGGATGGGTAGGGTTAGCAATTTCCTTCATATTCCAGTATCATGTATCTTCTGTTCCACTGAAAGGGAAAGTCATGATCACCTCTTCTTTGACTGCCCTTTCTCCTCGGCCGTGTAGAGACTAATGCGCCATAAGGCGGGGTTTAGCTGGCCCCACCCGGATTGGGCTTCTAACATCTTGTGTGCCGCAAACGGCTAGAAGGATAATAACCTCAAAGCTCGCTCCTTCCGCCTCACCCTTGCTGATTCGGTCTATTTTATCTGGAAGGAAAGAAATCAATGTGTTTTCAAGAAAACAGTGGCTCATAATGAAACCTAGATGGTTAACCAGATATCTGCTACGGTTCGGGGGAAACTAGAGACCTCTCCCATTACAAATGTGCAAAGGGACAGAGCTATCCTGACTTGAGCATCCCTCTTTCGAATCTGTGACCGGTTGGCGTCCTCCCTATTGTCTGTCCGACATTGGATTCACTTCCTTAGCGTGACGGAAGCGGCTGGGATCTATTGTTGCCCTCTCATTCTTCTCTTGGCGGTTGTAGAGGTCATATCAGGTGTGAGCCCGGTTCATCCCAAAAAAAAATAAAAATGGTGAGGTTATTGGTATATTTGTTGACCGATGTTATGGGGTATGTTTCATTCTCTTGTCCGCCCTGCTAGTCTGTACGCAGAGGGCTGACGTGGAGGATTGGGGACCCCATACCATCTGGTCCTTTGTCTCTCGCCTAGCCGGTTTAGTTTTGCGATGCCTGTTCTCAGCTGATTCTGAGAGGGTAGCGTTCTGTTGGTGCCTTTTGATGGGATCACGACAGTGTTGTTTTCCTCTCAGGATCTTTCACCCAATCTTCCTGGTTGAGATCTGCTGATCAATTTTGTTCGATGCTTTTTGCGTTCATGCTGCCGCGGTGTAGTGCAGTGAGTGGTTAATGGTGTGGTCGTTATCGAGGCCTGTGTCGTAGCAGCCACGGAAGTGTGCAGTTTGTTGTCTCGGCCTTGGGATCTGCATATGGCGATCTTGCTGTTATGTGTGTTGCAAGCGTTTTTGGTTCATCTATCGTATTGGTGCTGACGCGGCTCCTTTGGCTTCTGTCGCGCTATCCGCTTGTCCATGGATTGTTCCCCATCTCCTGCTCACACCCTTCCCCGGATGGGTATGGGAGGTTAAAAAAAAAATTTCATATAATATATATATTTATATATATAGTGTTTATTTTTATTTTTTACTTTTTATATAATAATTAAATTAATAATTTTGGATTTTTATTCTGCTGAGGATCTGTTGCTGTTGTTGCGTGGTGTGATGGGAGGCTGGCTGTTATGCTGCTGGTGCTCCTTGCCCTTTGAAGGTGGAGCGGCTTGAGTTTGGTGGTGATGTCTTGAATCTTGAAGGAGGTTCTGATGGTCTAGTGTAGCTGATTGAAGATCAGTCAACCAGTAGGCGCTGTTAGGGGCTGCAGTGAGTCTGCAGGAAGCTGGAGCCCTGGTGGTTTCAGAGTGCGGATGCTGCTGGTTTTTTTGTCTGTAGATGCTTTGATTCTGACCGTTGGGTGAATCGATGTTGTTATCCATGCAATTTCATGGTTTCCGGCTCCTCTGTTTTTGATATGATTGAATTGAATGTATTGGTTGATCAAAAATTTTGGTTGTTTGCTGGCGCTGGGTGGTGCAAGCCTTACAGGGGTGCTTTTGTTTCTTTTGGCAGCTTATCCCGGGTGCTTTTGAAGCTACTGTTTGAGGCCTATGCTCGGGAGTTTCTTTTCTTTTGCTGAAGCAATGCAAATGCTATAGAATGATGCAGGCTAGGAGTAGCGTGTTATCCCCTGATGTTATGGGCCTATTGCCAAATTGGGTGCATTCAATGATTTAGCATTGAATGATTTTCTAGAGTTGGTTGGCTCCTGGGGCTTTTAAATTGCTGCTGGGTGAGGTGATGCTGGGTTATGTTTCCTTGTTCTGCTGAGGACTATTCTGCAGGGTTGAGAAGCAATCATCATAGTCCTGTGTGGTATTCTTTTGGTTTCTCCAGTGGTCTGTGCCATTGGTTTTCAATGTGCTGATGCTGCAGTAGGAGCTGGGCTCCGTGTCCCCGTAGGTGTTTTCTACTTGTTTTGTCCTATCGTATTTGTTTTATAGTGAGTGTTTGGTGGATCGGGATGCATGCGGCTGTTTTTGATGATGTTCATCTAGATTGGTTCTGTTCTCTATTTTATTTCGCTCGGTTCATGATTTTGGTCATGGTAGTGCTCGGGGCATGCCTTAACTCGTTCTACTTCTAAGTCAGCAAAATACATGGAGTTAGAATATCGCATTGTAATCTCATTTATTTTAATTCAATTTACTTACTTACCATAAAAAAAAGACAATCAGTGCACCTTCGATTCTTACTCTCAAATCCCTCCCATTGCATTCATTCCAGCATACTCTATTTTTTATCTTCTTTTTCTTGGAAGGCAAATTACTAACTTGAGTATTGGAGAATAAATCGGGGAATGAGTCCCACAATTTTTCTCTGATTTTTCATCGTCTATTGTGGTGTGTAGGATCCTAGGCACACAGGGTGGTGACAGGACCCAAAGGAGCAGTTGAATCTAAATCCGTCTAATACTCAAATATAGGATGTATCATTGGCGCCGTATGTGGGAACACGAATGAAAGAACAATCCACTATCTCACCAGCATCAGCATCATGCTAGTGATGGCGAGCAAATGAACAAGATGTCATAAATGTTTCAAGCGCTCTACATGCGCCAGGGCAAGCAGAAGCAAGGGGCTCACTCCTCAGCCCAAACACCGTCCTCTAAGAAGAGAGGTCAAAGAAAGAAGAAGTCAACCAAGAAGACACCCCGATCGGGAAACTCTAGCTTCCTGGCGGCCTCTAATACCTGAAGCCATTCAAGGCTGGAAGGTTAGCTAAGCTGTGGGACCTTGGATGAGAGCTCAGAAAGAAGAAACCCTCACTACTCAAGGGATGAGCAAAGGCTTGCAGTGCAAGAGGGAGCCTCTAACATCACCTGACCAACAAGCAATAGCAGCCGACTGACGTCGCACCACATGGCTGGACCCTCAGAGTTGAGGACCTACCTTAACGTTAAAAGGTCCATGACCTCCTCTTGGGTGGAGGAAAAAATATAAAACTGCATGTTTAAAGGAGAAGCCAGTGAACATACGGTAGATTTGAAGAGATTTTCTTTCACCATGGAGATCCGAACCCATCTGCTACTGCCTAAGTTCAAAATGCCAGTGCTGAAACCTTACGACAGAAGCACCTATCCTATGGATCACCTTGACCATTTCCGCACCCTATTGAGCTTCTAGGGCCTAGAGGAAGCTTCCATGTGCCAATGCTTCCCCCTCACCGAGAAGGGAGACTCTAGGATCAAGTTCTATCGGCTCTCAGCTAATTTGATTTTGAGCTTTCAGGACCTCGCTGACAGTTTTCTAGCTTAGTATGCCTCCAATCGTCGCAAGGAGAAGCAGCCATGACACCTTGCCTACGTTAAGCAGAAGCTGGGTAAGAACTTGAGAAAGTTTCTGGAGCGATTCATCATAGAAGCTTGAAAGATACCAAGGCTGACCGATGAAGTGAAGCTCAACAACTTCATTTTTGCACTCGGTCCGAGTGACTTCTTCAAACTCCTGGCCCACAAGGACCAACAAATATTTCAGGAGATAGAATCCATTACCCTAGCGTACATAACAGTAGAGGAAGCCAATGAGGTGAAGCACCTGGAATGGCCCAATTAGGCTCGCTTCGTGCCGGCGGAAGGAAAGAGGAAGAATGGGGGTAACGACAAC
Source organism: Nepenthes alata (assembly GCA_028571085.2). NCBI lineage: Eukaryota > Viridiplantae > Streptophyta > Magnoliopsida > Caryophyllales > Nepenthaceae > Nepenthes > Nepenthes alata. The sequence continues at coordinate 3,207 of JAOVVI020003227.1, read as the reverse complement.
CCCCGAAGGAAGTAGCCTAGAAACGAGCTGCCCGCACGTAGGGAGTTCAGGCTCATAAACCCAACTCCACTAAATGACACTTGGGAGAATGTCTTGATGTAGATTCAGGAGGAGAAATTTCTCAAGTGGCCTAAACCGATGAACACCCCAGAGGAAGGAGATCCGTCAAAGTACTGCAACTTCCATCGACCTCCCGGTCATAGCACAGAAGACTGTCGAACTCTGCAAAGGAAGATTGAGGAGCTGATTCCCCGGGGCCGCCTCACTAAGTTCTTGAGGAACTCAGGATAAAATTCCAGTCCCTAAAACAAGGAAAGCATGAACAGCAATAACCATGGAACCAGGTCATGGTCGGGGTGGTCAACATGGTGACCACTAGGCCTCCCAAGGCCCACCATGCGGATTGCTAGGAGAAGTAAACTGGGCACAAGAAGTAGAGGGTGGGGGATGCTGTCATTAGTTTTAGCAACGACGATATGGCACTTGTAATCTCCACCCATACTAACTCCTTAGTTGTTTATGCACTCATTTTAGATGGTACTCTAGACTACCAGTTAAAATGAGTCTTTACTAATAATAAAAGTTTTAGATATTTACTTTACCTCGATGCTTACTTCAAACTGAGACTCAAAAAGAGTCAATTGAAATCGTTCGAAGGGCCACTGTATAGAATAGATAATGAGCTAGTGGCCATCCAAGGGATGATACAACTATAGGTCACCCTGGGCACATTTCCTTGAATGGAAAGCCGCACGCTCACCTTCCTTGTCATCGACCTATTCTCTGTATATAACGCCACACTTGGCTGACCGTGCTTGGTGGCATTCAGAGCTGTAAGATCAATACCCGATTTAAAAATGAAATTTCCAATAGTGTGCGGTATTGGTAAAGTATTGGGTGACTAAGTAACCAAACAAACGTGTTATTTGTCCAAGGTAGCTCAAGTGATAGCAAAAGACCGGTGGAAGAGTTGGACCATTGAGATGAAGCAACCCCGCAACAGGCACAGTCCGGTGAGGCCATTGACCTCATACCTATGGATCCGAATAATCCATATAAATGCGTAAAGATTGGGGGCTCACTTGCCGGACCCTTACGGGATCGACTAATCAGCTTTTTAAGGCATAACAAGGATTCTTTCATGTGGACACTTGCTGACATACTTGGGATCCCTGTTGGAGTAATGGTCCATAAATTGGGTCTCAACCTCGGTCGTAAACCCATCAAGCAAAAGTGGAGAAACCACTCAGTTGAGAAGCTAATAGCCATCAAGGAGGAGGTAAAGAAGTTGTTGCATGTCGGGTTCATTAGGGAGGTCTAGTATCCGGACTGGATCTCCGATGTGGTCCTAGTCAAGAAGAGTAATGAGAAGTGGAGGATGTGCGTCGACTTCATCGACGTTAATAAAGCCTATTCGAAGGACATCTTCTCGTTTCTTAGGATCGACCGGCTGGTAGACTCCACTTCTGGGCACGAGTTACTGAGTTTCATGGATGCCTACTCAGACTATAATCAGATTTGAATGAGCTTGAAAGATGAGGAACACACCTCATTCATGACCAATCAGGGGACTTACTACCACAAGGTCATACCCTTCGATTTGAAGAAAACAGGTGCTACTTACCAAAGATTCGTGGATAAAATATTTAAGAAGCAGATCGGCCATAATATGGAGGTGTACATAGATGATATTCCCATCAAGAGTAAGGCCATCGATGACCATATTCTCGATCTAGCTGAAACCTTCGAAGCACTCCGGGCACACAAGATGAAGCTAAACCCCATAAAGTGTGTCTTTTGGGTATCATTCAGAAAGTTCTTGGGTTTCATCATCTCACAATAGGGGATTGAGGCAAACCAAAAAAAGATCAATACCCTCATGAAAATGACTCCATCGTAGAATGTTAAGGATGCCCAGAGGCTGACTGGGAGACTGATAGCACTCTCCCATTTCCTAGCCAAGTCTGGTGACAAGTAGCTCCCCTTCTTTAAGGCTTTCAGGGAGACGAAGGAAAATGGGTTCTAATGGATAATAGAATGTTAGGCCACCTTCAACAAACTAAAACAGTAGGCTAGACCACCACCACTCACGTCACCAAGAGAGTGAGAGGAGTTGTATCTCTACTTGGCAATTTCAGAGGAGGCTCTAAGCTCTGTCTTGATATGCTAGGATTCTAATGCACATTGGCCAGTCTACTATGTGAGCAAAATATTGACCGGCACCGAGATTCACTACCCCCATGCTGAGAAGCTTGTATTGGCGCTTGTCTTCTCGGCCAGAAAGTTGAGGCCCTATTTTCAGACTCATCGAGTAGTCAACTTAACCGACCAGTCATTAAAGGGCGCCCTACAAATGCCTGATATCTCAAGATGGCTTGCTAAGTGGGCCATCGAGTTGGAAGAGTTCGACATTAAATTCTGACCCAGGTTGGCCATCAAGGGGTAGGCACTAGCCGACTTTATTGTCAAAATCACGACCCCAATCCCCAATGTAGACTGCACCCTTGACATCAACCAATGCTCTGAAGCACCAGGTTGGGTTCTCCTTGTGGATGAGTAGTCCACAAATTCAGTCAATGGGACCGGAGTTATCCTAAGGACTCCAGACGGGCTTGAAGTGAAATATTTACTAAAGCTCAATTTTCCAGCAACCAATAATGTTGCCGAGTACGAAACCTTGCTGGCAGGATTACGTCTTGCTAAAGAGCTGTGAGGTCCGGGTTCCCAAAATAAAATAAATTATGATAATTAAATTAATATAATTAAGTTGAGGATAGGTTGATTAAATAAAAATGAGGAAAATTTTGATTCAGAAGTAAAATAGGCAAAAAGGGGCTCTGTGCCTGCGCAGCACCCGAGGTGCGAGCTAGACACAAAAAATAGAACTGCACTACCCAAGTAGTGCCTGAGGTGCCACCCGAGCTTATTTAGCAGAATCGATCGCTCAAAGGGCACTCGACGAGCACTCGAGGTAGTGGTATGGCAGAATGTGGGCGCTCGAAGGACTCCCGACTGGTGCTTGAGTGCCAGTCTAAAATACCCCCACCGACTTTATTTTGTTTTATAAAAAGGGAAGGGGAGAATATTTGGGGAACGACCAGCACGAAGAGAAGAAAAGAAAGGAGAGGAAGGAAAAGGAGAAAGAGGAAAGAGGAGGTGTGACGGAATGAAATTTTTTTTTTTTGCCTTCCGTCGACGGCCTCCCAG
>JAOVVI020003226.1:0-19466 GCA_028571085.2 Nepenthes alata | reverse complement strand
TGACTGAATCAAGGGGAAGACGCAGAGGCCGTGGTCAAAAGCAAGGAGAGACAGTTCGTAGCAAGTCAAAGTCAAGGAATCAAAACCTTGAGTGTTACCACTGTGGCAAGAAAGGCCACATTAAGAAGCATTGCTTTAATTGGAAGCAGAAAAATATGAAAAGGAAAAAAGATGACAGTGGACGGGCAGAGAAAAAGTCCTCTGTCTCAGTAATTATAGCAGGCGGCCTCCTGCTGACAAGTGAAGGAGACGTGGCAAATGTGACGGACAATGAGTCCGGATGGATAGTTGACTCCGGTGCCACCTTGCACGTCATATCCAGAAGATAACTGTTCACATCCTACACTCCAGGAGATTTTGGAGTAATAAGGATGGGGAATGAAGGAACATCTCCGGTCGTAGGCAGGGGAGATTTTATCCTGGTCACAAATAATAGGACGAAGCTGATGTTGAAAGACATGCGTCATGTTCCTGACACCTACTTCTGAGCTAACACATGCTTCTTGAGAACCGTGCACCAACCATGAAACAAGACGTGATGGTCCAGCTGTTGGTAAGGCCATTTGTTTATTGTGTATATATACATATATGTGTAAGTAGGCTGGTGTTGTTGTTGAAAACACAAAAGTGTTGAAAGCAGAAGAGAGCTGAGCAGAGAGTGTGTGTGTTATAATAAGAAGAAAACAGAGGAGTTGAAGAAGGCACAACTGTGTATGTGTGTATTTTTACCTTACTGTTTTGTAATCTCTATTTCATACATAGTGTAATTTTTCAGACTCAACGTCCCGTGATTTTTTTCTTGATTCATAAGAATTTTTCAGGTAAATATCGATTGTCATTTATTCTTATTTCTATTCCTTCTCTTTGATCTATTTGGTGCCTCTCACGGTGGGGCATCCCAGTTCCAGCCAACAAGTGGTATTAGAGAGTAAGGTTGAGAACTTTGTTCTAATGGCGTCGTCATCATCAAAGAATCTACCGTTTAGCGTTGAGCAGTTTAACAGGTAGAAAAACTTTATTCTCTGGCAAGAAATGGTGAAAAACGTTCTCACCAGAGACGGGACGATAAAGGCGCTAAAGAAGAAGGATGAGAAGCCTACTAATTTGACCGATGATTAATGACAAGATAATAGAGATCTTATAAATTGCACTATTAAGCTCTGTCTGGCGGACAACACTCTCTAGGAAGTGTTTGGCTTGACTGACCTGGTGGAGGTTTGGGAGAAGTTGAAAAGTCGGTAAAAGTCCAAATCCTTGACAACCTGACTGTACATTAAGAAGTAATTTTATGGCTTACGATTTTCTCTCGGTTTCTATCGTTGTCGTCTTGTCCGTCCGAGAGCTTTTCTCTGTGTTGCTGTCCGAGACCTTTGTCCGCTCGGTCACCGTGACTTCCGCGAGTTTTGCGCCAACAGTAATCTGGTTGGGACGTAATACCCATAATTGGCTTCAACGCTGCACTATGCTTGCATATTTTCAACTCCTGTGAAGGATGGCATACTTCTTCCTTTTTCACACTGAAAGATATCCGCGCCATCAATACCTTTTTACAGCTTAGATCAATTCCACCAATATGAAGGTCTCCCTAGATTATTTTTCACGTGTTTCATAACTATCATGGGGAGCATAAAGGTGGAAATCCAATGGGTTAATATAGTGCAGTCGACCAGCGTAGGAGAGAAGCCCTTATGTGAAATCTTGAAAATGGGCAGTCAAATATCAAAGTAGGGCACCAATTTGATTAATGGTCCAAAAGGGCCTATAATCAAACCCATCCTTGACTGTCTAGTATAATAGTTAACCACCATAACCTCCCAAAAAAAAAAAAATTTAAGTGGTTTGCAACACATATAGCTTAGCTTATGTAGTAGAAAATAAAGACATAGGCATAGGTACACTACCTACCTTCTTATATTCATTTGCTTCCACCTTTATCTGGTTTTCCTCCTCTCTGAAATCCTGAAAAACAAGCTTGACTTTTTCTTATATAAGATGTAAATTTTCATTGAAAAAAAAAAGAAAAATCAGATTAGTTACCTATCTATACCCGGAAAAAGATCATCAGCATCATAGTTTGCCATTTTCAATACCCTGCACTGAGTGTGATGTCTAAATGTCAGAAATTCATCCAAGATTCTAGAAGTATATACCATGACTGAAGTCTCTCAGACTTTTTAAAAATACCCATAGTTCCATTGATGGCCCTATAGAACATGGTTATTGATAGGCACTCTGACATCCAATCCACAAACTGATCAGGAAATTCCATTTGTATCATCACCTTTCAACGGGTCCCAATATAAGGCATTATTAGTTTTCCTTGGATAAAAAAAAGGGCATTATGCAGAATATTTTGGCCTTTGTAAAAACCCTATGTGCCCAAAATCGTCTGCTTCCACCTCATGTTTATTGACTTCAGAACGTGCAATGTGTTGCCTTCTGCGGAAGAATTGTCACATTTTGGAAGAAGTCTGGGAGAAAAAGACAAACTAGTGGAAGTTTCATTAACTTCCCTGAATAATTTACTGATACCAAAAAAGTAATCACTAATTCACTTCTGAAACCAACTTAAACAGGCAACATTAATGAAATAGGAGCTATTCAAAGACTCTTATCATCTCATATATCAGGTACGTGGCCCTTTTGTTGTGCCATAAATCAGCTAGTGCAGCTTATACAAAATGTGAAAGACTGCATTGGATATTGTGGCTATAATTAAAACATTTTGACTACGATAGTGATACTTTTCTATTAATTATGTGATGGATTCATCATTTATTTGCAACATGAAAAGTATGAACTTTTCTGCAATTTTCTTATTAAATTGTTTGGAATAGTAATCCATGTGAGTACTATGAATTCGTCCACGACCAAATAAATCTGAAATGTGCTAATGAATTATGTTTAGTCTATAAGATATGCAACTTTTATTTGTTTACAACTTTAAAAATATTCAAATTAACAAGGTTCAAATCTTTAAAGATTTTTTGTTGAAACATAATTGTCAGGATTATTACACTGAAATAGATGGCAAAGTGCATGAGGCTTGTGCATTGCCGGGTTTTGGGAAGGTCTCTATGCATTTGCTCTTTTGAATGCAAAAAGGTTGTCTTTATAGTTTGAACCTATAACCCCGAGTTACAATGAAGCAACTACAACATTGTGTTAAGACTCGCTCTCTTTGTTACCATAGATCAACAATTTCATGGGATGTGGTAGCTTTTGTTTAATGTCCCTTCTGTTTCCTTGCTTTTAATTTTTTGACTAACTGGATTTTGCAGATAGTTAACTGGTTAATCATACCAGAAATGAAACAGAACCAAGCAGACAAAACAAACTACACACTCTCTCTTATTGTCCTCTTTCAGTATGTTCCAAGATTTTTCCTCATGTTCCCCTTAAATAAGCAGATCATCAAAACTACGGGGGTCATTGCTAAGACTGCTTGGACAGGAGCGGCTTACAATCTACTGCTTTACATGCTTGCCAGTCATGTAAGCATCCAACAAATCACTATTTGTGTTACTTAGTTGCAGCATGTTCCTCTTCTCTATATTTTACCAATTTGCAGCGCCACTGAAATGATCTTGTTGATCAGTGCCATTCTTTGATGTTGCAGGTACTGGGATCTATCTGGTACACTGCAGCCATCAGCCGCCAGTACTCCTGCTGGAAATCAGAATGCAGAAAGGAGCAGGAAGGGTTTCCGGCATGCCTTCCTAGATATCTCGATTGTTCGACTTTAATGGATGTAGACAGGATGTATTGGTTGAACAACACCAATGTGCTTGTTAATTGTGATCCGAGAAGTGAAGATACCTCATTTAAATTTGGAATGTTTGCGGAAGCTTTTACCAGTGGAGTTGGCTCATCAAAGTTCATGAAGAAGTACCTTTATTGTCTTTGGTTTGGGCTAAAAAACTTAAGGTGTGGCATTTGCACTACTGTTTTGGAGACTTTTTTATTGGTTTTAAACCTTCATCGCTCATTTTATGAAATGTGCTTTATGTGGTGATGTCTATTGCTGTAATTTTGATTCTAGAAATTTGAAGGAAAATGTGGTCAAATTAAAACATTGAAAGAAAATTTTATCAAACTCAAATTCACTTCTGAGATAAAATATTCGTAACAATTTTTCTTGTCTTCCAAAATTTCCTGGGTCCAAAGGGAGGGAAAGAGTATAGGTTAAAATATTGATATTACCATGCACGTTCATTACTCAATTATTTCTTTCGTGAAATGAGGTCAAGTGTATGATGAAAAGACTTTTGCCCATTACACCATGACATTCGTTTGTTAACTCAGTTGTGAAAATATCTTAAAAAATGTAGTTGATCAAGTGAGATTGGCCCTAAAATAATGAAATTCTCTACAGAGGGTGTGTTTTCAGTGATGATGGTAAAATATATATATCTGGAATCAGGTGTATGCCCTTCTGCTGCCTAATGTTGGTTTGATATTCTTGCATGCAGCTCGTATGGACAAAATTTGCAGACGACGACTTTCATTGGTGAGACTTTATTCGCCACATGTGTATGTATTGGGGGATTGTTCCTTTTCTGTCTCCTAATTGGCAATGTGCAGGTACTTGTGCTAGCTTCTCTTGTTAGAGTTGTGGTTAGTGTTGCTGTTTCAACCGTTACACAGTTCAAAAAAATATTATTATTAAAAGCAATACAGATTAAAAAATGTGTTAGCTATAGTGCTGCATCATTTTTGTCGTTTATTGTCTCCAATAGGGCTATCTACTGGCGGCCTCCAGATTTTCCTTATCATTGTTTCATCACGATTCTTATCCATTTCAGCTAGGATTAGACAGTTCTGGTAGAATTGAAATATGAAGATTATGAATATTATTAGCAATTTTCAGGTTGATAATGTATAAACCTTTTAATCAAACGTCCAACATTAGTGTTTATTTAGTTCTCCATACAGTTCTAACAGACTTGATAATGTGATTTGATATTTGAACAGTCTAAACAAGTTGAACCATGAATGTTTTCTTATGCTTGAGCTTCCGTTTAGAAGGGTGAATAGATATGCATGGTCATGCTCAGATAAGTAGCTAGGTTGGACCTGCAATTGCAAATGCCAATTCACACACGTCAAATATGTACGTGTTAAATTATTTTTTCATATAATTGGAACAAATATATAAGTACTCAAGCAAAGGGTGGGTGCAGTGTCATAAGAAAATTTGTTTGAAGAGTGACAAAAGATATCAAGATGATGCTAGATGTTGTAACAAGTGATAAGAGGGTCGTGGCCAACTTAAACACCAAGCAATCATACTGAATGTTTTTATCTATTCATTGCTTAAAGACTTATCTGCAATCTCTGTCGGTGAGACTTGAAGAATGGAGGATTAAAAGACAGGATACCGAGGAATGGATGAGACACCGTCAGCTACCTCTAGAGCTACAAGAACGTGTCCGACAGTTTGTTCAGTATAATTGGCTTGCCACAAGAGGGGTTAATGAAGCATCTATTTTGCGTACATTGCCACTGGAACTTCGACGTGAAATACAAAGGCATTTATGCCTTAACCTTGTTCGCCGTGTATGTCTTTTTTGGTATACTGTTACATAATCTATCATTGTTACACCGTGTTTTGAGTTTTTTTATATCAAATAAACTTATTTTAACGCAAACTTTTATCGTACATTTGCCTCGAGACTAAAATAAAGTGAGAAGAGAATCATCTAGGGAACACCTTTAGATGACGTGGTATCCATCCATCCATTCTTTTCGAAATTGCTTAATATAGATGTATGGATGAAATACTCTACCATTCAAAGGTGTCATCCTAACGCCACTCAATGTGAGAATAATAGGATGAGACTTGGGTAACATTTAATTTGAGGGCACCTATTCTATTTGTAGTCTGTTCTTTGTGGTATTGTCATTTCCTTGTTTAAGTGAGAATAGCGGTAACTATGTACACAGTCGCGGCCGTTGTAGTTTCTATCTACGGCCACTATCAGAGCCATCACTACTACCATTAATTACACTAGGAATAACTATTCTTCTCTTCACAACAAGCAACACAGTAGGTGTTCCTATGGTATTTCTAACACCCAATTGTTTTTGGTCCTCTGATCGCCTAAGTTGCCAATGAACTAAAATCTCCTCTTCTACCATTTTTCAGGTGCCATTTTTCTCGCAGATGGATGAGCCCCTGCTTGATGCCATTTGTGAGCGCCTAATTGGTACCTTGAGTACCCAAGGCACCTACATTGTCAGAGAGGGTGATCCGGTAGACGAGATGCTTTTCATCATCAGAGGACAACTGGAGAGCTCGACCACCGATGGAGGAAGGTCTGGATTCTTCAACTCTACCACGCTTAGACCCGGTGACTTTTGTGGGGAGGAATTACTAACATGGGCTTTGATGCCTAACTCAAGCCTCAACCTCCCCTCTTCCACCCGAACTGTCAAAGCGCTTACTGAAGTGGAAGCCTTTGCACTCGGAGCCGAAGACCTTCGGTTTTTTTCAATTCAGTTCAAAAGGCTTCACAGCAAGACATTGCAACATGCTTTTCGGTACTATTCTCATCAATGGAGGACATGGGGTGCTTGCTTTATTCAAGCTGCTTGGAGGAGGTACAAAAAGAGGAAGCTGGCAAAAGAGTTTGCTTCGCTGGAAAGCTTCTATGATTTGCCACTCCGTGATTCAGATAAGAATTTGAATCGTGTTCAGCATCTGGGAGTTGCGGTTTTCGCTTCAACATTTGCTGCAAAGACGAGAAGAGGTGTCAATCAGAAGAAGGTCCAGTTTGTTGAACCAACAGCTAGCAGCAGCTTAAAGGTGCCTAAACTGTTTAAGCCCAAAGAGCCTTATTTCTCGGATGAAAGAGATACTTGAAGTTCGTTCATATTAAAAACACCAGGGAAGTCATTGAGGATTCTGTTGAAGAAATTTGCTATGTTTCTGCAATATACAGGAGGAATGGCATGGAGTCGACCTGACAGCAGCGTACGACGTGATAAAAAAATATTTGTTTATGATAAACCGTTTGTCATATGCATGTCAGCAGAGATTTGTGACTCTGACCTCTGCATTATGATGTAAGTGTCACTATGATCATTTATCACTTGGTATCATATATTTCGATTGATTCACTTTTCAAAAGGAGATCGGTTCAGTTTGAAATGAGTGAAAGAATGTTTGAAAAAAAAAAAATCCCTTCGAAAAATTGATTCTAAAAGAGCACTATCTTGGTGAGTGTAATCTTTTTGGTTGCACGTAATTTTCAAACCAAATGGAATGAATAATGCAGTTATTTTCATATAACTATTGTAGTTATTAAAATCATATAAAATCTTATTCTTTTATGCTCCTTTAGATAATGTAGTTATTTTCTAAGTTTAACTTGGCTTTCAGCTTTAAAAATCTCTCTGTCTCGGCTCGCCCAGCAGTGGGGCTCTTCCTAATTTTATGCCATCTTTGGTCAACCTGCCAATTTCGCAATTTAGTCTTAGATATCACTTACAGTGGCTCCGTACCATTTTAAACTAAATAAAATTAGTATATTATGAAAAAAATATTGAAAAACAAGTACAGGTTCGGAATACTTGTTAAAAAAAAGGGTTAAGAGTACTCTTGGAATTTTTCTAGAGACATGAGTTGGGAACAGGGAAGGAAGCACGTTCCTGTTACCCAGCAAATTCAATCTGGATTTTTCAATTGTATTTCGAGTTGAATTTGTTACAATTTCATTCTAAAGTTCAACCGGTCAAAAAATGGGCGACCGCATAGTTGCAGAAGCTAACCATAAAAATGCTCGATGGTGAACGACTGTATAATCAATCCATTTTTTTTTATTTCATCATCGGTGCCTAATTGCCTTCGTTTGGAAGAATGAACAAAGGCTTTTCTCTATGACACACCAATACTCCCCTCCGCCACTCCAATAAACCGTGCTGTGGACCAAGTCACGCACCAGCGACCGCTTCTTCAGACATTGAAGCGGAACAGCATCACATCTCCTTCTTGCACAACGTAATCTTTCCCTTCAGACCTCAACTGCCAACAGAAAAATAATAGGTTAAAATGCTTAGAACAGCAGGAAATCTAAATGCTCTAATTCAAATAATAAAAACAAATAAACTTCATGCAACCTGCTAAATTGAAGCCTACAGAAACACAAGCATTGCGACAATCCATTTGGTAAGCATTATGATGTCAAGGCATTCGAACTTTTATGCCAACTGTTTTCTGTGCCACCCAGAATCTTTCAGCACAGAATCATTTCAGGCAACAATCAAAGTCATAGAATGGAGAGAATTAGGCTCTTATCATTACGGGGAAGAGAGAGAGAGAGAGAGATCCCCAAAACCCTTTCTGACTCAGCACCATGGATACCACTGCTGTTAGTGGTGATCAATAATGGAGTAATTCCTTCCTATTAACAGAATTAGAAAGAACATAGTAAGTCCTACTTGGGCAACTTTAATAGGAGTCCTTATATTCTCCATGTCACTGGTAATATGGGTAGTTCGATTCGGACTCCAGAAGTTCTACAACCACGGAATAGAGGAGGGAATCAAAATGTTTTGAGTATTTTATCCATGGTTCTGCAAAGAGAGATAAGATTGACAATGCAGTTGCAGGCAGCAATATGACTAAAAAAACGTGACCGACTCAGGTGCATCACAGCAGTCTTATGCCCATCCACGAGCAGCCTGGCATTGACTACTAGCTAAAAGGGGACTTCAGACCAATTACAGGTGCTAGTTTCCTACAAAAAACTCAATAGAAATCACAGATTTCCATGGATTGTTCAACATGGTCAATATCTAAAGATCAAGCATTTGAATTTGTAAGGTAAACAATGTAGCAGTACTTGAATTTGTTGCTTATGCTGATCAACAATTTGATCTGGGAGAATTAGCATGCACGAGTCATAAGCATAATAATCACAAACAAATTCCTCCCCTTACATTACACATACTCCTCCCCATATGATGGAGTGTAACATGACTTGGATGAATGCTGAATTGCCTCTCAATGGGAAGGGGGAGCCCTTTTTTATATACAAAATGTACAACATTAACAGTCCCTAATTAACTGCATGAATATCTACCTAATTGACTCCTAATTGTCATTACAATATCTAATTTCCACAATTAGAGATACACTAATATGTTACATGACATAAATGGGGGCATACGAAATTATATTGTCATAATAAGAGAGATACTATATATTCTACTAACATCCCCTCTCAAATTGATATAGGATAATCAAGAAGCATTAATTTGCTAACAAATAATTGATGATGATGACAGGTCACAGCTTTAGTAAACACATTGGCAATCTGAAAATTAGTGAAAAGATATAATAGAAAAATTATATAAATATTTGTGACTTCTTGAATAAAATAACAATCAACTTCAATGTACTTGATTCGATTATAATAAAGGATTGATGACAATCAGTATTGTCTGCATATAGATTAGTTGAGTTAGACTAAGGAAATCCAACTTTGCCACAAGGCCTCAAGCCACACAATCTCTAAGCACGCAGCTAACATAGCATGATACTATGATTCAATAGAATATTTGAAAATCCAATCCTACCTTTTACTCTTTCAAGATATCAAGGAGACACCAAAGAACATGCACCAAATCCTGCGTATATTTGTGTTGATTTAAAAACACATAAGTAATAGTATAAACTTCTAATCCCAATAAGTATGCGACAGTACCAGCGTCTTTGATATGAAAAGAATCCCAAATTGTTGAAGTTGGGTAATTAATATGGTCCCTATAATCACTATGTCCTCAACATAGATAAGAATAATAACATTACCAACAGAGGTCTTATGAAGAAATAATGAGGAGTCACATTGACTTTGCACAAAGGAGAAGCAAACCAATGTAGAATGAAACTTCTCAAACCTCGTCTGAGGTGCCTATTTCAAAACATACATAGATCTATTCAATTTGCATAAATCAAATCTACGTGATGTTGACAAAGCAAGTGAAAGAGTTAGGTAAATTTCTTCCTTAAGACCCCTATGGAGAAATGTATTTTTTACGTTCATTTGATGAAAGGGCCAAGCCTGTAAAGTAACTATGGCAATAACTGTGTATACCATAGTCAATTTAGCCATATCAATGAAGGTTTTTTCATAATCCACACTATACTCGTCTGTTACCAAGGAAAACCAATCGAGCCTTATAATAATATAAAAGCAAAGTTTAATCGAGTAAACAAATTTACACTTGATGGGTGTACTTGTTGAAGGGCAAGGTGAGGTCACATATATGATTTACTTAAAGATCTCAGAGTTCCACCTATATTTCCCTTTACCAACACTATTGTTCAATAGCTTGCAAATAGCAAGATGGGATTGAAATAGCAAATAAACTAGAATTAGAACCGTGACAAGATACCCTTGTAGATCGTCAAAGAGCCAACTACATAGGCTCAGGTGGGGGACACCCCATAGTAATTATCTGAAGTTCTAGTACCTTCCCTAATTAAATATCCCTCTAAGTCAAGTATAGTGAAATTATTGAGCACAAATCTAACTTCAAAACTTTCATCACAAAATTGACTTATACTAATCAAATTAGATTTAATATCATAACATATAGCACAGCATAGAATGGAGGTAGGCCATTAATTTTTGCAGTCCCTCTTACTAGAATGAGGGCTTTAGCACCATCATCAAATGTGATGCCATCTATTTGTTTATCTCTAAGAGAGGAAAATAAGGGCTTGTAACCAGACATGGCATAAACATCCACTATCAAGGTAACACAGAAGCATTGTGATTCTTAAAGGCAATATGAGCACTTGACATGTCATTATTGTTGTGGTTCACAATCTCCCCCTTTTTAGCCCACACAAGTTTCTCCGAGTTTACCGTTTGGGTCAAGTATGTCAGCTTGTCATCAAGACATTTAACATGATCATCAAAACTTCAAACATAATTATTATTCACACATTTCACTCACAGGCTTGTTTCATAGCACCGAGGACAAATGTTTCCTCGTTTACCTCAAGCAAGACACATGGGGATGAATCTAGGATACAAAATATTGTTGGGTTGAGGCATGTTTGAAAATGAGTTGAGGTGACTCTAGACAAATTCACCATTATTTTACTTCCGAGCAAGATCAAGTCTAGAAGAAGACCTATAGGAAGCATTGTAATATGAATCTTTAGAAAAATTCTGATTTAAGTGGGTTTTAGGGTCATCTCTTTTTCTTGAACACTGGAGTTTTTACAGTTGCTAGGGAACAGGAGACAAAAACAGTTCTTGAATCTGTATTGCTACGAGCTCTGTTTTCAACAATCCTGAACCTTTTTCTATTTCCACCCTCTTTTCCTAAAGTATAGCATATTATCAAATTTTTTGGTCCTTTTGGTGAAGGTGAACAATTGTGACTAGGTCATTTCAAGCCTCTCTTCCTAAGCCTAGCATATGATCAAGTTTTTTGATACTTTGTGACTTGATCATTTCAAGCTCATTCTAGGAGGTTTGCCTTCTTTTCCAAATGATCTTTTTCATTAATTAAATCTCTGTCCAAGTTATTGGATGCATTACGTTCAACATTTAATGAGTCTCTCATACCCTCAAGTTCCTTGATCCTTTTACTAGAAGCTCTATTTCCCTTCTTCAATTTTAAGCTTTCCCTATACCTTGAAAAATTTTTCATATGCTTCTTGCAAGACCTCATCATTTTCATCTTTGTCACTTCATCTAGAGACCTTTCAAAAGATATCTCTTCACTACTAAAAGAGGACACAAAAGCCATGTAATTAACATGTTCATTAAAGTGGTTTGCTCACTTTCATTGCCTTCACCTTCATCATCTGATAATGAGGCATTCATAACCTTTCTTTTGGATCTCAAGTAGTTGCGGCACTTTGTTCTAATGAGTCCAAAACCTAAGCACTCAAAGCATTGAACACTATAGGACTTTTAAGATTAGGGTCCTTGGCCTCTCTCTTTCTTGTTTTTCCTCTCTTTTGACTACTAGTACTCCATTTAGAAGATTTGGGATTTTTCTTGTTGTTCTTAAAAAAATTTTTAAATCTTTACAATAAAAAATAAAAAACAGACACCACTTCATCATCAAAACATTCCTCATCAGATCTGATTTCAGATTCTGTATTAGAAGATTTATAGCAATTGATTTGTTCTTCTAAATTTGAGGGAAATTGAGTTCATAAGTTTGAAGGGATCCAACTAATTCCTCAATCTTAATTTGATCAAGATCTTTTCTTTCCTCTATAATAGTAACTTTTGGTCAAAATCTTCTCGATGGCATCTCAAGGTTTTCCTAACAATTTTAGATTCAGGATTTTTTTATTCAATGTTGAAACTAGAGTTAATAATATTATTCTTTTTAGCATAGAACATCAAATGTTTCATCGTCTTATATTTTGATTTCTTCAAATTAGTAAGTCAACATTTGTGATTTTGGATTCTTTACATACTTCGTTCCTTCATGGGTTGTTTCAAGAACTTTCTAAAAATTTAGCATTTTCACAGAGTCACTCTCTTAAATTCATCAGGAAAGATTATAGAAAATAAAGCATTTATGGTACCATTCAGCCCTTTCATTTTGTGACCAAGGCACATGATATTTAACAATCACCATACCGTTATCAATGCTGATAGGAACACTCCAACTCTTTTGCATGCTTTGCAACCTAGTTCGTCTTGGGATTTCAAAAATGCCATTATAAGAACTTTCCAATATGCATAGTCACTCTTGTCAAAGTAGGGAGAAACCGACAAAAAATGGTTTGGCATCATATAGATAAATCGGTCAAGGATTGCAGTCAATCTCTACTACCAATTGATAAAACAATGTTTAGACCTGCAAGCACCTACATGGTAGTGAATAGGAGATCTTAAACGAAAGCACAAATTAAAAATTATCGAAGTAAAGTACAAAGAGCAGCAAATTTACATGTTAGTCATCATTCTTTCACCAAGCATACGCAGATTGAATAAATTAAAAGTAGTAAGTAAACAACATAGGATTTTGTGAGAAAGGAAAACCAAAGAATGTGTTCTAAGAAAATTCTTTTTGTATCTATCACCAACTTAAGAAATCCACTATAATAATAATAATAATAAACTTACAAACTGACAACCAAACATATTACTCTTAGCTAACTGACTCTGAACCAGAGACTATCTAAAGCTCACCTTAGATCAGCAATACTGCAGCTCCACTATAATAATAATTCTTTTTATATCTATCACCAACTCTCTCTCATTTTTTCCAATACAACCACTCTCCATTACATAAGATTAATGGAAAGAAATTGCCCACAACCTTCAATCAAAGCAATTTTCAAAGTTGTAATGGCTGAAAATTACTTTAGCTCAAGTGTTCTCTCATGAAGACCTTAAAATTGCTTTAGCTCAAGTGTTACATCTTTTTGAAGACTCACAGTTTTCTTTCTATCGTCTCCGGAAAATATGCACGACCTGCGGGCTTGCGGTTTTCAATTATGTTGTCTCTGGAAAATACACATGACCCACAGGCTTGCTGAAAAGATGCGGCTTTCTTCTAGGTCATTGTTCTTGAACATTTTGCACTTTATATACAGCTAAATTTTGATAATGTCGGGGAAGATCCCAACATCAACAGATCTAACAGGAAGTAATGTGTCCCATCAGATATGAATGAAGTCATAACTGCTAAATTGAAGAGCAAATAAGCAGGATAACATATTGACAAAGAGAAAATTTATAAAAACAAGTTTTCATCTATGCTTAAGAAAATACAGCAGTGATTTTCCTAAACTCAAGTACAGAATATTCAGACAAATCAAATTTCAGCCATCTTTAAAGGGCAATTTATCGCCTGGTTTATGTGGTTTATGGGAGAAAACAAAAATAAGATGCAAATTTTAAAGTTCACAAGGAAGCACGCAGTTCAAAGCCTAGCTGTTGGCAGTAAGCTACTGAACTGAGGTTTATTTCATCAAACACTATTTGGGATCTCGTTTCCGTGTAGTTTTTTTCACACATGATTTGGCAACACCATCAATGCCCATTTCTATGGATGGATCTGCAATGAGAACAAAAACTACATGTTCTCAATTTTAGGTGAGAAGCTTGAGGCCAGATATAACATCAAGAGGAAACTGGATATATTGTACGAAACTGGCAGAAGTTTCATTTTACTAAAATTACCGACATAGAATATTAAAGCTCTATAATGCTTTACAAAAATTTAAATTTGTGAGCAGAAATGGAAGAAAAATAAGGACTAAGGAAAACATAATTTATGACACTAAAGAAAAACAAATATTAGTCCAAAGAACTGACTCACAAGTCCCTTCTCCCTTGCAGCTGCAAATGAACCAGCAGCAACAAAATCATCATAAGACACCTGTCAATCAAATAAAAGCCAATAAAGGGGGAACTGTATTGACAGAATAGAGAAACTAAAATGTTGATATATGAAATTTATGTACATTGGTCAATAAAGATGCTGCCTAAACACTTTTAAACTACAGGGGCTTAAGTCATATTAACTTGTAGTGTAAGAAATCGCCAGCATATTTCAAGGATAATCCAAAAATATTTAGGATAACTTTTATTTGTATTCCCAAAAACAATCAAGAATATCGGCAGTCATTTAACACAATCAATATCCACAGGATGTGACAGTTGAAAGATCCATCCCGCCATCAGGGGGGATCTACCCTGTACATAAGGGGTCAATTGACCCCACTAAAAAGATGAATAAATAATAGAAATTAGATATAAACATATTATTAATAATACTGAAATATTTTATTGACCTGACTGAATTTTTATTAACCCTAAAAATTTATTTATTTTCTGCTATGACCAACTTATCTCTTGGGTCACTGCCACTTAAGCTATCCAAGCCAATGCTGTCGTTTCTCCTTCTCTTCTTTTATTTCAGCCCCACCTTTCATTTTAGCCCATTTATTCTCTTTCTTCTCAAACAATTGGTCATCAAGGAACTCTCTCTCATCATCTCTCTCACAGCCGTCCAAAATTGCATGCTAAATCTCTCTCTCTCTTCTCCTCCTGTACACAACCAGATTTGAAATTGAATCCACCCACATTTTGATAACAGAGGTAGCTTAATCCATTTCCCACGTTTTTTATTTGGATTTCAATATGTGATTTTTGTTGTTTGAGGCTTGGAGGAACTGATTATTGAACTTGTAGTCTTCCACATTACTGTTATATTGCAAACTGCTACTTAAAATCAACAAATGCTTGCTCCAATTTAGAACAATATTACTCATCCTGCTGCAAAAGAAACAGTTAAAGCTATTATTGAAGACCTTAGTGATGATTGCTTTGGAATATTAGTTGATGAGACCAGTGATGTTTCTCAAATAGAACAAACAATAGTTGATTTGGTTTATACTGATAAAAGGGGATCATTATGGAATGATTTATTGTGCAAGTCACAGATACAACTACTTTATCACTTAATGTTGTACTAGATTCCACACTTTCTGAGCATAGATTGAGTTCATCAAATAAGGAGATAAGGGTATAATGGAGTAAGCAAAATGTAAGGTGAGTTCAATAGCCTTAATACTCCAGCTATAAAAGAAACAACATATTATATTCACTGTTTTGACCATCAGCTTCAACTGACTCCTATTATTACTAAAAATCATGATGATGTTGTTGGACTCTTTAACTTGATTTCATGATTATTGAATGTGGTTGGAGCTTTTTGTCAAGAGAATCAAGCTGGAAAAAGTAGCAAAGTCATTGGATAAAAGTGAACTCCAAAGTGTACAAGTATTGAATCAAGCAACTAGTCTTCAAAGCTGGTGATACACATTGGGGATCTAAAATTCTCAAGTTGAAACATTTTTCCATTGAACCGAATAATAGAATTTCACTCGTCATTTTTCAAGATATGGTATCCTTAACAAATCCCATTAGCCTTCTAAAAAATTAAAGATGGCACATCTTACTACTTTTGAGGATGTCCTCGGTGGAGAAGAAATAAAGAAGACAGCTTATTTAAATCATACTTTAGAGAAATCGCACAGATCTCCAAGAAGATATTTGCCAGTTGATGAAGCCTACAAGAGAGAGTGAGAGAGAAGTAGATCTATCACCCGAAAGATTAAGCCTTCCAGCAAGAGATAAATATATCTCCACACAAATTTTCAATCGCCTTGGCAGCAAGGGCATCACAAGATCCCTTCCAGAAGTAGCTTTTGCAAAAAGATATCACTCAATCTCAGCCCTAGAGATTCGATCAAAATGTTCAACAACTTAAATAGTTCAGTATGACTGACTAAAGCATAGAATCGTACTCAGACCATGCCAATAGAATCATTTAAAACCACAGGAACTAAATGAAGAGTCAAAACTGAAACTGAAAAGTTCGCAGAGAATCGGGAGGGCTCTAATACCATGTCAATTTTAGCTGAAATGCCCTCAATTGAGGGATTCTTCTCATTTAAATAACCAAAGGAGCTCCAAATTACAAATCCTAATTTGACCATTACATCTCTCTTTTAAGGTAAGAATCCTAATCTTTCTATACATATTAAACTATAGAATAAATATAAGAGTATGAAAAAATAGGAAATGATATACATTTAGGAACATATATTTGCTTAATTTGTTTGAGTAACGGCCAGTAATTGTGGATATCTTTAGTAACATATCTTCAATAACAAGAGGTTGAACTATAGTTCATTTCCCAAGTTCAGTCGTGCATCAGCTTTGAGGTGATCATCTTGCCATTTATTCCACGCACTATAGGTTTTAACTAAAGCATTAATGAAGTCTGATGAAGAAAAAAAGTTGCAAACATCCCTGATTTTGTGAGGCCCCTTGAGGCCTCTTACATTCCAGCATGCAGCTGGATTCATTTGATCCCAGTGGAAGGGTTTGGTCTTATAGGCCCCTTCTTGGCCTTATCGCTGGATAGGGAATCAAAGGTATAGCCCCTTACCTGATAATTTGTCTTCTTGGTATTAGAAGAGTACTGAACTGTAGCATCTCCTCACTGGCATTGGAATTGAAGTACTAGGTGATGCCAGATCCAGATGAGATCATCCAGTAGCTATCAAACTATTGTTAGGAGTTGCCCTGTGTTTAAATTCATGTTAAGCACGATCCCCCCAGGCTAACAACTTATACAGGAGATTCCTCCACTCTATCCAGAACATCTTTCAGAGTATCTTAATAGGGGGCAGTCACTCCTAACATTTTGAAAACCAAGGATCTTTTCTACATGTACCGACCATTGATTCATCAAAACCCCTGGCTAGCCGCTTTCTGCATACAACCAATATTAGAATTGATGCGAACAGGTAAGCCAATAACAGGGACTAGACTTCCATTATCAGGCGGCGTCTCATCATCCTGATAATTCTTCCTGCATTTCCAGCACCTTCAAGGGGTTTGCTATGGTGGCTATTGCATTAGTCTCATAAGTTGCTTTGGCTTGATTAATATATGGAGCATAGTCCATTGTAGTCTTGTGATTGGTATCAAGTATGGCACAGCTGATATAGGACTGTTCACCCTATAGGTCAATAAATTGAACTTGTGATTGTCCTGCAATCCTTCTGAAAGTTCTGCAACAAGAACACGTGGTGGTTTCTATTTGTAATCCCCTTCAATTTCCACCAAAATTCATCCCCCAAGGCCTAGTCAGTGCAAATTACCAACTCAAACTTGCTCACAAAGGGTGATCCTGCATCCACTTCAACACATACCAGGGCAAATCTCACTCTTCCAAGCTTTCCAGTGGGAGAATCAGCATATAAAGATTTACCAATGGCACTAGCAACATAACTCTGGTCCATATGGGTTCAAAATTCAAGGGGAGCACAGTACATAATGATTCAGATAGGAATTGAAGTGTGTTATTATCTGATGGGTTTCAAGACTTTCAGGAACAAGACGCAGCCAGCATTATTCCAAGGACCACCATCAAAGACTTTTCTCACACAGTCCTATTAGAAAATTTAAAAAAGAAGCCCTTCTATTGTTTAGAACCTATTGTATACCAAACTCAAACCATATTTGGCTAGCAATTCACTCCACAAAGAAAGGCCACCTTCTTCTCAATGAAATAACCAACCAATGTTGATTCCTATATTGTTGTGCCCATGCAAGCAACTTCAGCAGGGATCTAACAAGGATAATCCACGTGAAGACGGTGGGAGGTAAGATAGGACCAACAGACGGCTGTGGAGAATAAATAACAACAGACCAGGACTGGGCTCTCAGTCTGGCCAACAGACCAGTAGTTGACTTCTGTGCAAGGATGGGGGAGTTACTTGGCATAGTCTCCTCATACTCATGCATGCTTTTTGACCAATCAGATAAGAGACCAGCCTGAAAAGGAACCTCTGCAAAGATGTCTATATTCTAACCAAGCACAGTTTTCTGATCAATATCCTTTTATCCTTCCTGGAGCAATACAGAAGCAAGAGAAGGGAAGGTTCCATCGAGCAAGTTTGCATAAAGGACCTTCAGGGCAAGCCCGGCAATGTTGGACTTCGGCATTGACATCTCAGACACACAGCATTGAAATTCTTACCAGCAACTAGTGAGATCTGCACATTCATAGTGCCATGGAACATAACTTCATAGTGGGATCGGCATTAGATAGGACTTCGTTGCAAGGAGTTCACCCATCTCAGCATAAAGCTAGTTTATCCAGGAATAACTTTAGAAGCAGTACCACCCACTTAAAGAGTTAAGGACCAAGCAAGGATATCAGACAGAAGTTGCACAAAGTCGCCTTAGGGCAGTAAAAAGGGGAAGAGAGGGTGAAGAAGGGCAAGGTGCGGTAGAATTAGAAGCCGGAAACGAGGAGGCAGAAAGGAAAGAGGTACTTACAAAGGGAAGGGTAGAAGCCAGAGTTAGGTATGAAACAGGGGGGCAAAATGATCACAGCACAAAAGAGAATTAAGAAAGGGAGAAGAGTGAGGGGCATAGGACGATGCTGAGGATAAAGTGGAGGTAAATGATGGAAAATGGGAAGGAAAGTGTGAGAGCTGGAGTCCAAGATCCTGCATCGCCTGAGGAAGAGAAGGGATGAGCATTATAGTAAAACTTAGACATTTATATGATACTAGGTTTTTTCCTTCGAAAACCCAAGAAGAACAAATGCAAGTGCAGGCCAATACTTATGACCTAAAACATATGATATATTATCATATAGAATTAGATTGTTATATAATAGTATCAAAGTCATTTCCAACCAGAAGCATGCGGACGTGAGCCGAGCTAGTCTTGAGTCATGCCACACGTAACGAAAACATTTTTCTTTAAGCATGGTGGAGTGTGAGAGCTAATATCTAAGACCCTACATAATCTAGGAATGGAGAGGGGACGATCCTTATTTTAAAATTTAGACATCTTCATAACAACAGTCATTTTCCTGAAAAAGTCCAGGAATAACAAAACCATGCGATGCAGGCTCATACCTATGGCCCACAGTGGACAATA
>JAOVVI020003225.1:0-19468 GCA_028571085.2 Nepenthes alata | reverse complement strand
GTACAAAGACGCGGACATCTCATACATGGCCGAGAGCGCCAGCTGGGCATCTTCGTCGATTACCAAGGAACCTGCAGCACCTGCAAGACCCAGAGCACGCCTGGTCAAATCAGGACTGATGCCTACGGCCTTCGTACTTGACACACTCAGGTCATACCAGTAGATGCCAGCGGCGTGCCCACTGCACACGTCACTACTTCTGACACAAAAGCGGGCGGACGGACGACCCCTCACACTTCTGGCATATTTAGCAGGGCAGGTGGTAGCCTCCCGGCCGTTCATCAGCTGCCACGTGTCCTCATCCCAACAGCCAATTCCACCTATAAATACCCAGCAGAGAGTCTATCCTAGGGGAGCTCAATCCCAACTCCGGCAAAAATCCTGTCTAAACACTTGAATCTCCTTCCTCTATTTCGAACCAGAAAGACCGAAGGTGACAAAGCTTCCCAATGAGAGAAGTTCTAAGAGAGAAAAACACAAACAAGAGACAATGAAGAAATTTTCAAAATTTATACTCTGTAAGACTTTCATACATAATGAAACATTTTAACAGGCCCAAAGCCTTGTGATTTTTTTCTCCTCATTCGAAAGAAAATTTTTTCCACGTAAAACCCTTGTCCCAAATCTCTCCTCCTCTACACTCCAAACAAACTTGTGTTGCTCGGACCCCCGGATCCCGGACGCAACAATTTCAAATAATTTATGCATAATTATTCCTTTAAATATATAACCTAATTTCATCATCCACCTTGACATACATTTAATAATATAAATTAATTAATTACCTTAACAAGTAAAATAGCTAAAAATATCTCAAAAGTCTAATTTTTAGATGACTATAATTTTTTAAAAATAGCTATACAATTTAAATAAAAAATTAGCTGCTGAAATAATATTATTTAACCTGAATTCTATACGCCATTTATTTTGATACTAATCGGACAATTTTCAGTAGCTGTGAACATTGAAAATGGACCCCCGCTTTCGGAATAGGTGGTTTAGAGAAAAGCAGCCCACTAAAAACTATAATATTCATAAGAAGTAAAATTCAATACACTATAACTTTATAAAATCTCTTTTTTTTTTTAAAAAAAAAGAAATATATATATATATATATATATAATATTTTATAGATATATATATTTTCAAGCATCAACTCTTATTAAAATAGTAACATTTGATTTTTTTAAATAATACTTTCTAAAAAATAAAGCCAACAAAATTATAGACGACCCATCTCTAGTGGATCCAAGCAATAAATACAAATTATTTAATTTTATTATATGTAATTAAAAGATAATTTCAGTGTCAGAATTCTGAAAATTAACTTGACAGGTCAGTAAATGCAAGCTTTTCCTATCCACCGGCTAATTCTAACTCCAACAAAGAGTGGAAAAATAAATACAATTCCATGACGTAAAATGCTATCCTTTTAATTACTTGACTTGATAGGTGTTTTTTCTTTTTGATACAAATCTTTCGAAGAGGCCCACGTAAGAGTAGCCATAGGAACTTTGATTGGCTAATCATTTGAGAGCTTTTCGAATGGGGCCAGATTATAAAACAACTCTAATCTTTGTTGTATAAACCCAAATCTTCAAGTAATTAATCCCCTGAAAAGTATGCATGCAGTTCTAAAAAAGCACTAATTCATTTTTTGGACCATTTTTCTGACTTGACCGGGCTCCACCGGTTTTGCAAAATTAGAAACCGAAATCAAACTAGTTTGATCAATCAAATGATTACCTGGTTAATAAGTTCGGTTAGACCGGTTAACAAATCTTATACACTAACAATTCCATTGAAATTATAAGCATAGGACTACTAAAGTTCAAAGTCACAAAACACTTAAATAATATTGTATTGTATAAGCTTCTTTCAACCGCGAACAAATATATATATATCACCGGTTCAAATACCTGCTAATTAAAAAAATGGTAATAAATCGAACCCTGATAATTTTTTTATATATCGACCTGAAACCAAGCCGAACGTTCAAATTTCCTATTTCATTTCGGTTTTATCCGCTTCAATTCGACTCATCACGCCGAGGGGAACGCCCCTACCATCATCTACACTTAACTATAGCAGGCCTGAGCACAAAAAACCAGGAATCAATGAAATACATCCTAAAGAAGGAACAGAATCCTATACATCTACAAGGCCACACCCTCCCTTTCCCCAGGCTCAGGGACGCAGATGAAGCCATTCTCCAATAGATAAAAAATCAAAATTGAAATCAGCAGAAACAAAAGGGTTTGGGGAACGAAAGCAACTGCAAACTAAAACAGCAAAAGCAACAAATGACTTACAATTTACCTTACGAAACTCAAGTCAATTCCTGATCCAATAAACAACACTTAAGTTTTTCCAGTTATGGGGGCTAACCTGTTGGATTCACTTCTGCACATTTGAAGCAGCCATACGCTCATCTTCCTGGAAACATCAGACAAGAATACGGACATTATTCTCAGATTTATTATATAATTCACTCAATCATCAAAGATTGTCTCCCTTCCCGATTTGGGGAGAGGGGCTGTCCACTTCCCTCTTAAAACAACACCTGCTTTTTTACTCCCTCATACTATCTTTAATTCAGACATGCTACGTTACTTACCTTTGTTACAACATGCTGAGACGCAACTGAGGAAAAGCATAAAACCCAACCAACAGTTACAGGTGAATCACCGTAAAATCCTCACATTCATCAGTCATTTAGAAGACAATTTCTGTGAAACAATATCCAGCTTTTGTTGAAAATATTGGGATACTAATGAATATTCAAATACTGAACTTCTCATTATCATATCACAACTACTAATTCACACTTCAATATTATTCGGAGCTTATTCTATGCTAAATACTCTTATTAATTAACCTTTGATTGTTATATGGTCAAGAAAGAGGATGCCAAGGGAGGAGGGGAAAACAATAATTTTACCCCACTTGAGTTTAATTGCTATTGCTGAAAAGTTTAATTCAAGCCCTACAATTTTATCACTACAAGTGTCTCACTACAATTTCAGGTAACATAAAAGGAAAACTAATGCAATGGGTTGGCAGCTTGGAGTAATAAAAAGAAATAGAAGAGGCATTCAACAGGGAGGATTTTGCACACTACACAAAGGGGAGAAAAAAATAAAGGATTAAAAAAAGAAAAGAAAAAGAATGGGGGCTCCAGGCAGGCTGTACAGCAGAACTGGTACAGAAGGAAAAACACTGAAGCAGAAATGGAACAGAGGAGAGCAGGGCAGGTTTCTTCCTCTTTTCTTTAGTCTTTCTTTGAAAGTGTGAACACTAGTAACTCAATATTTGTTGCTTACACCAACAAGGATTAAGTTTTCATTAATAATGTTTTAGATGTAGCCTTTAATTGAACAATATATTCCTAAAATTTATTCATGAAATAATATTACTCTCTTTATTTTACTTCTTTTTATACTTGGCATTTTTTACTGCTTAATCCCCATTTAAATGATTTGATATTATATGCTGAGACCGAGAGGAGATGCATATATAACTGAGTATAAAATAAGTGATATAAATTGCATTGTAAATAGAGATACACTACATGAACTTGTACAAATTTTAAAAAGATAGATTAAGCTTAATGCATAATTATGTATTATATTCACATAGAGATATAGTGTATAGATATTTGACTATAATTTTGATTTAACCCGGGAGAAAACATTAAATATCCATGCTATCTTTGATTGTCATTTGTGATCGAATGTTGTTCATGAGAATAAAAGGTGGTACAGATGAATACCTAGATGAAATTAAAAATATCTTAGTATCTCTCTTTGTTAAATTTAAATTCATTTTAGTGTGATTTTTACAGTGATTAGTTCTTTGTTAGTTAGTTAGATATTTCTTTGTTTATTTTAGTTGTTTAGATAATATTAGAACAAGGATAACTTTGGTATTTATTAAAAAATTCAATACTTTAGGAATTAACACTTGATTTATCACTTAATACTTGTTTCAATATCATGCACTTGTGATTAGTATATTCATTTCCCTATGCTTAATGCTATAAGCTTAAAAAGACATTTTGATCTTAAATATTGCATTAGTCGACATTAGTGGAGAGTTCAAATGAAAATCAAGTTTATGGAATTCACATTTAGAGATATATCACTTTCCTAGTTTGCATAAATTTATCTGAGTTTTAATTATCGAAATTGTCAACGGCTATTTCACACACATAGCAGGCACATACTGTTCCGTTTGTATATTACAATAACTGAATTTTTTTATAAGTTATATATTTTATGCAATCACTGAAATAAATTATGAAAAATCCAACCTAAATCTTCATGTGTTATTTTCTTAGCTTGTTTTAACTTCATTCTTTTTTTTTTTTTTAAACTTTGCTTAGGACTAGCAAAACTTAAGTTTGGGGGCATTTGATATGAATAAATCATATACATTATTCGGATCTTATTCTACACTAAATTCTCTTTCTTAAGTAACCCCTAATCAACTATTGATTGCAATTTAGCTAGATAAGAAGATAAGGAGGGCTAAATCGATTATTTTACCCTACCTGAGTTTGTTGATATTGTCAAAAATCTTAATTTGAGAGCTATAATCTTGTCTTTACAAGCATCTCGATATGATTTTAGGAAGAAACAGATGTCCAAGATGTGTAAATTTTGGAGACTCAAAATAATAAGAGAGTTTAGACCTTCACTGGTTGGAAGAATTAGAGATCAATTTAGCAAATTTTCTCCAAGATTTTAGGCAACATCCAAGATTTTAGGCAACATAAAAAGGAAAACTATGGCAACTAAATATGGTTTTAATTAGACTTGGGCTTTATTTTCTAAGGGACTGACAGCTGGAGCATGTGGCAACAATTCTGCAGCACCGCTGGAAAGCATAGAAGATCAAAGAAAAGAAAGGGGCAAGGTAGATCTGGGCTGGGAGGAAGAAGACTGGCAGTCAGCAGAGCGTACTTTGGGACAGATTTTCTTCTTCTCTTGTTCTTCCTCTTTATTTATTCTTTCTTTGAAAGATGAACTTTAGTTTGTTCATGTTTCTTGTCTCTTCAGACACGGACTAAGCTTTCATTATTAAGGTTTTGGATGTAGCTTATGATAAGCTTATATACTCCTGAAATTTATTCATAAAATAACATTTTTTCTTTATAATTGTTTATCTATATGCTTAACGCTTTTTAATACATGATCGTCATTTGAATGTTTTGATATTGTATGTTGAGAGTGATAGGATATGCATACATAATCTTGAGAGATGTCACAGAAGTTGCAATGTAGAGAGGTATACACTGTGTATGGACTTGTTGAATCTATAAAAAGATAGATTGAGATTAATATATGGATGTGTTTTATCCACACACAGATATAGCCGATAGATATTTGATCAAAGTTTTGATGTACACCGGGAGAAAGTATTCAATATTCATACTATCTTGATTATCTTTGTGTTGAATAATATGCCTGAGAAAACAAAAGGTGATACAATGGGATACCTAGGTGAAATAAAAAACAACCTAATATCTCTCTTGATTAAATTTCATCTTATTTTAGTATAATGATTAGTTATTCGGTTAGTTAATCATTCCCTCATTTAATTCAGTCGTTAGATAATATTAGAATAAAGTTCATTTAATACTTATTAAAAATTCAGTCTTTTAAGAGATGATATTTCTCATATCATTTTATTACTTGCTATAATAATGTACACTCAGCAAGTTAATACAACATTAACTCGGTGAGAAGAAGACTAAATAAGTAAATATGCAGGACACTAGACAACGGCAAGAGTCAGAGATAACAAATATTTTGAGCTTACCGAACTATCTACTATCTTTTCAAAGTCATCATCAAAGCCATCATCTCCAACATCTGAAAGAACAAAGAGAAAACATGTATCATTGCACTGGCAATTGATGCAAGTAACATCCAGGAAATTTGCAAATTTCTTAATTCCTGCCAGAGATTTGCAAATTTATACCAAGAGCCAATGACACTTCACCTTAAGACAAGTGTCAGCCATAGTTGGATCCACCTATTCTAGAAGACTTTATTGTGGGTTTATTCTTATTCAAATGCATTTTATACCTCTGTCATTTCTATCCATAGAGAATTGGATATGGAATCCTAGACACAGCATAATATCTTCTTTTTTAATTTTAGATCACTCGTCCCCAACTAGTTAACTGTGCCAAATCCAGCTTCCCATCACAATATCTTCTTTTGATCAAAGGGACCAAGAGGAAGTTAGGAACATGGAAAATAACGAGCATGCATTATTTTCCAGTTATCTCCATAGTTTGAATAGTAATGTATAGAAAACATTTGAGATCTCTCCATCTGTCAATTAAATCAACACTATCAGTTGCAACATGGCAAAAACTAAGGACAAAACCAAGTGGAGCCACTTGCCACCTGCGGGCAGCATGGTGGGGAGGTAGAGGGACATGAGATCAAACAACATTGTGGTTGCACAAGGTAAATAAGGTGTGGACAAAGCAAATTCGCAGACCCATTTTACAGGAAGCATATATATATTCTAATGTTCCTACAATAAATAATATCACTAAATGCACCCAAAAAGTCCCATAGATAAAACAAACAAATTGAAGAGATGTTATTTAGATATTTACAAAAAGAAAAATGACAAAGCAACAACTTATCATTTCTGTAGGAATATGTGTTTCATCAAACTCAGCAAAGCATAAGAAAAAGAAGAATGGTCATATACCTGGACCCTCATCACTATCCGCAAGATCTCCCAAAAGAAATACATCCAAGTCTTGCTCAGCAGATGATGTTGACTTCTCAATTTTCTGGCTAGCTTCAGAATGATCCGATTTAGACGGTGTGGCTTTTGGATTATCCTTTGACTTGTCATCATTCTCCTGTTCTGCAGATTCCACAGCTAATTGCTCCATGTATTGCTTTTCATACCTAAATGGAACCATAAGACATATGGGAACGTTGAAACCTCACCTAAATAAAGTGCAAAATGAGATAAGGGAGGTGCACAAGGATTACTCAGACTCATAATCCACAGCACCTCCACAATAATACAATTTCTCTGTCTACAAGTACAGTTATCCAGGCACTTCGATCTTCCACCACAGTGCCTGTTCAACAAACTACTCCTTTTTCTCCCGTGAATATTGAATCAGCTACAATGTCTAAGCATCATCCAAAGAAAATACAGGAACTGTCCTTCTCAGTCACACTGTTAAATGGTTTTCTAATCCTCACCCATCCCTCAGGGGCAAAGAAAAAGAAAACAAAGTTAAATTGAGGCTCTGTTCGTTAATGGAAAAAATTTTCCAAATGGAAAATATTTTTTTAAGGAAAATATCTTCCTGAAAAATGTTTTTCACATTCATAAAAATTTTTGATATTTGGAGTGTCTAAGAAAATTTGAATTATCACACAAATGATCAACAATAGTAATTATTTGTTATTATTGGCAGTGGAAATATCACCAGTAGGTGCTGAAATTTTATGGTCAAGAAAAAATTTCATGCCTTGGAGATTTTCCAACTAGCTGTGGGGTTGGCAACGTCACTAGCCAGAATGTGGCAGTGGGGTTGGGGGATCGCCGGATAAATGGTGGCAGGGTCCGGGGCATTTGGGCCAGCGATTATGTCACCTTCGGATAAAAACCCTTCCTTAATGGGTGTTAATGATTAATAGTGAGTATCAGGTAAGTTCTAAAAAAAGGGAAAATGTTTGGATGACACCTTCAAACACTCCTAGATGACATTGTGTCCTATCCATCCATCCATACTTATGAGCACATAAAAAAATATATGGATGGAAAGAGCATATGTCTGAATGAGTGGTCTAGAGAGTTTCCCAAAAACATTAATCTTCTAGAAAATTACTTCCCGTTTTGAAAATGGGAAGTTCTTTTTAGAGTTTAAGAATAAATTTTGAATTGACTAGGAAAACATATTCAATTGATTTTTTTTCATGTACGTGCCCATATTAGACTTGTTGGCCTCTTTGTCGTCTGATCTTGTCTTCCAATTCTAGTCCCTCCCATTCATCCTACGTGACCTCGGTCTCCTACCAAATCCCATTGGTGATCCCCAAGCTTGGAAGCATTCAATATTAGGCCTTCCCCCTAAGTTTGCCTAGTCTCTCTTCATATGACCTCCTTCAATCATTCTCTGCTCCTTTTTATCTAACCGAACAATGGTCCCCACCTTGTCTCTTCCATAGAATAGTTCACGGTCATGGTTACTTGTGCAATCATGTTGCCACTTCTTCCATCATCCTTGCGAGTGTTGCATAATTTTCTTCTAGTGCCTCCTAACTTGGTATTTGGAATACTTCCACAAGAGTTTGGTTGACTTCCGGCCACCATGTCTCTCTCAAAACTTAGTTGTTGAAGAATATTACAACTTGAGCCTCTTCAATGTGCACCTGTTCACGTCAATCGTCTTGTCCACAAAATTTCTTAATAAAAGCACCAATTGATAGGGACCCCAATTTTTAGCAAACCCAATGTAGGATACATTATCAAGACCAATCAACCATTAACACACCCAAATCTCACAATAAGCACAACAATTACAAACCAGGGTTTATGTGAATGTTTTCAAAATACTAAGGTGTAACTTGGCACTATGATGGCTTGATTGATACTGAAGAACCAGCGAAGCTCGACAATTGAGTACTTGCATAGCTCGGAAGCTGCTATTATTAACTAACTAAAAGAAAATAGCTAAATAATTATTACATAGCCACTTATACCATCCGAACTGCAACCTAACTCCACCCCATTTGCATGGCTCATTAAAGATCTCACTGCCTCTTCTTGCACCTTGTCATAACCCAACCACTTCTCCTCGAAGTTGAGTTCTCATCATTTCCCATATCGTCGAAATTTCCCTAGCCCTCAAGAGCAAAATCTGAAAGCCTCTCCACCACATCATCACACCTATCATCCTCGACATCACTAGGCTCCACCATCACAAAAACTTGGTCAACCTTGTATCAGTGATATTGACACCATATTTCATTACCCAACACCTTATTATTCCCTTTTACAATTCATCATTGGACATCTCTTTCATTGCCTTGGATTCCTCCATCAAATTGCTCTCAGTCTCTTCCTTTTCTTCCCACGAAGTCTTGGTCTAAGCTCACTCCTCGGCTGGCCTCATTGGTTCATAACAACTTCCATTATGATTTTAGCCATTCTCATAACCTCCGACAATCATTATGATTACTTCAACTTTAGTTCTTTGGCTGGCCATGGCTTTGTCCTTCAATGAAAGTCCGTATCAGTGTTTCTTTTGTCCATCATGCAACCCAGGATTAGAACAGGTGAAACTCGCAATTTGGACTCTACCCTCTTGGTACAATTTAGCTAGTTGCTTGCGGTCATTAACTAGATGTGATTGTCTCCGTGGAGCCAAAAACCCCGACTAAAATGCATCTACCCTAGCCTTTCCCCTCTTTAAATTTAATCCATTCCCACCAAATGCTAGCCCTTCCATTGGTAAAGAAACTAGCTGTCACCAACCTATCTCATCTCACCACTTCATCCACATGGAGATAGTGTTTTCCCATCTAAATGAAGAGAGCTTCCATCGGTCTATTGGGTCCCTTCCTCACATCCTAGTAAGCTCTGTAGATTGTTCTATAATCTCACATCTTGTAATAATATGGCCCTCACTCATGAGGCCTCCTTACTTCCTGAAAGTCTTCTTCTTCAGAGGCACACCTTTCTTCCCCATCTTCCTCATTGTCGTAGTGTCCTCTTTGGAAGCTCGATGCCCAAGATGGTTCCCTTGCCTATTGTCATCTCTCAATTGATCTAAAACCCTGTTTAACTTGCTCGCATCTTTGCCATCTAATCTCATCCTCCAACTCTGGCTCCTATCATTTGTACCACCTAGCCTTAGACTCCTACCAATCCCCTTGGTGATCCCCAAGCTTGGAAGTGTTCAACTTTGTGCTTTCCCATAAGTCTGTCTATAGTCCAATTATCCTCCACTCCGTTTCTCTCCAAGGCATCATCAGTGTCCTAAAGCATGTCTTCCCTGAGCTATTAAATTGATCTTCAATCATGGTTAATTTTGCAAACGATGCATCCATTTCTTCAATCGTCCTAGTAAGCATTACCTAATTTTCTTTTAGTGCCTCCAATATGGTTCGAATGATATTTGGAATACTCTTTGAGGAGTTAAGTGTACTTATAACCATCATGTCTCTCTAAAAAGCTCCGGAAGAGTATTGCTATTGTGCCTTTTCAATGTGAACCTCTTCATGTAAGTCGTCTTCTCCACAAAATCTTGAGATGTCACTACAAAATCTCTCTATGAAAGCACTAAATGATAGGGAACCCAACTGATAGCAAACCTGCTCTAGGACCCATTATAATGATCAATCAACCATGAAAACACTAGTGTATCTCACTAAAAA
Organism: Nepenthes alata; assembly: GCA_028571085.2. Lineage (NCBI taxonomy): Eukaryota > Viridiplantae > Streptophyta > Magnoliopsida > Caryophyllales > Nepenthaceae > Nepenthes > Nepenthes alata. The sequence goes on along the minus strand of JAOVVI020003225.1, from coordinate 9,038 downwards.
CTCAACAATCACTAGAGTTTACATGAATGTTTTCCCAAATACTGAAATGATATGTAAATAGAGATCCACAATTACACACTAATAAGATTATGGATAGATTAATCAATACAAAGGAATTAAGGACAGATTATAATGACCCTCTAAAAGAGAATCACATAATAATCCTCAATTAGCCCAAGCAATCCCAAAAGACAAATCTAAGAAGAGTCGGTCTAACCTTTGGAATAGGACCACGAAATTACCCTAAAGCAGCCCAGGTAACTTGCTCACATGTAATCTAGTTTCTATAACAAAGCTCACTAAAAGTCTAAACTATTTTCATTGACTTTCTTTTCCTCTCATTATGTCATACAAGTCATATGAAAGATAATTAGACATGCTAACGAAAATAGCAGGATTCACAGCCTTGAAACTCTAGTGGAATGGCAAAATCTTGGGCATGGTGTGTTTATTGAAAGAAGAAGATATAGTACTTCCACGCAAAAGGCTAGGTCATCCTTCAGTTTAAATGGTAAAAAAATTATTTCCCATTTTTTATTCTAATAAACTCTCTGCAAAGTGAAGTTCGTCAATTTGCTAAATGTAATCAATCTGCCTTTGACCAGCAAACAATAGATCTTTGGTTCCTTTAGTCTTATTCATACCAAAGTTTAGGGAAAATCTAGAATTTCTAATCTCTCTAGTGTAAATTATTTGGTACCTCTCATTAGTCTTATTTATACCAATGGTAGTACCATTGATGATAGTACTAGTGTACATCGGTTTACCTTCTCAAATACTAATTTGAGGTAAATCAAACTTTCCTTTTCCATAAGATAATATGCAATGCATTTAGAATCAAAGTCCATATTCTTTGTTTTTTGGTTAATGGAAGAGAGTACTTATATAATAAGTTGGAGTCATATTTTCAAAAGGAAAGAATCATTCAACAATAATCATGTTTTAATACTCCTCAACAATATGCAATTGCTGAGACAAGAAATAGACACTCGAAGTTGCTAGACCACTCTTTTATCAAATGAGTGTAGTACAAACATATCAAAGAGAAACCATCTTATCAGCTATGCATCCAATAACTAGATTATCCAGTGAAATCCTTGGTTTCTAAACTCCTTCAAAGTATTTATGTCATACCTTTCATTCATTCAAAAGCATTGGGAACCTTTCTCCCTAAGAGTTCAAGTATATCGTCTTCAATCATGTTTGTAGCCAATAAAGAACAACAATGATTTTAGAGCATGCCTTCTTTGGATATTCACTTAACCACAAAGACATCAAAAATCACCATCCTCCTAAAAAGAGGATGTATGTCACCATGAATGCCAGCTTCATTGAGACTGAGAGTCAAGCATACTCTTCACACACTTAACTCCATGAAAGAAGAAGATAGATGAAGATAAAAATTCTCAATATATTCTTCTTGGATTCATGTCATCAGTTACAATTTACAATCCATTCCAACTCACAAACCAAAATCTGGATCTATGCCAAATGCCTAAGAAATTTGCATCCATCAATGAAAATATCATAATATCACAAACACATTGACAAGTCATATCGAATAATGTGTATCAATATCGGAATTATGGATGCAAAAAGATTTCTATCGTAATCACATAAAATTAATTATTCATCATATACACACACACACACATTTGAAGAGTTTTTTTCAATGCTACCTTCTACAATACAAGGACTCACATGGCCAACACAAAGACAACAGTTATGGCAACGGAAATAAATGAGGTAAAATTGCCCAAACATAGGAACGCTGCAACAAATACCAGCAGATAACCTCAAAACATCCCTCCAAGCATCAAGTTACTTACTGAGATACATGGCTGTTCACAAGTATGAAGTATATTCTCCAGAACTTCCTTTCCTTCATTATACGTGGACAGAGCTCGTATCTCAGCTTTGATATTTCCTACAGGTATTGTCACATAGACACACTTATAAGACCAGAGTATGTTCAAAGATACCTGCACAACTGGCCAAAATCCCCAACATGCAAGTGGGAGAAAGAGGGAGGAGAGAGCATAAAAAGGGCACTGAACCATCCAGCAACACCATTGTGCCTACAATTGCACATAATAATCAGTGCAAACAATAGGAGCTACCTTAATGGTTGAGAGTACAAGGGTGGCATGTCTTTCCTGCCATTGTGTAAGATCCTGTTGCACATTTGAGATTATGGGAACATCAGACATTGGAGCATCATCTGGCACAAGCAAATTCCACAAGTAAGCATCTCAGGAAAAAAGTGAGGCATATGCCACAAAATAACACCAGATCTACTTCAGTACCCCTGCATCATCTTTACACCTCCAATTAGATCCCCTCTGAAAGAAAAACGGAATGAGAAGGAATAAGAATATATAGGATCCATAGACCAAGCCTTGATACAATAGAGGGTACTATGGAAGCTTTAGGAAATAAGATTACAAGTCATCAAAACAAATTGAAGTTTTGGGGGAAGATGAGATGGAGCTAGCAGGCAATGGAGACAATACAGAAGAGGATGGTGTGATGATACAAGTAGACAGGCAACTAGGGACAGAAGCTAGGCACCGGGCATGAAGACAAAATCTCAGAACAGCAGGAAATTATATCAGCACTTAGAGAGACAGCTCTGCAGCTGAGAGATCAGCAACAGAAGGATTTTGTTAGATTGTTAATTCAGCTAGAAGTTCAGTTCAATAGTTAAATAACGCAGTTGGTAGCCATAAAACAGATTCAAGACTAGTTAGATGTACCTTGTATATGTAATAACTAAGGAAGAAAGAATGAATTGTGTGGATAACAGATCTTACTTCTAATTATCATTTCTCTGTCTTTTATCTCAATTTCCTTCCTTTCCTCTAATGCTTCTTCACTCTCCCTCTCAATTTCCTCTCTAAGTTCCTTAAGAACTAAAGCAAACTCAGTCGTAAGTGATTCTCCATCGCAGGATCATCACAAAGTGATATCAAAGCAGCTACTTTACTACTTAAACAACAGAAATTTTATCCTTCCACACCAAATGGCAGGCACAAACAAACACAATCAAGAACAATGACAACTATGGAGCTAGAAGCTCCTGATCAATTTGGTCAGCCACTTCAACATGGACTGGCAACAATGAGATTGGAAATTGAACCGCTGTTGGAGGAAAATAACAAAAAGCGCGATGATAAGTTCACTGGTTTTTGCCTGCCCAAACAATGGTTTCTGAGTCTAGTATGTGTGCCCAGCATTCAGCACAACCAGTGTCTGAGCAGAGAGCGTTGATGAAAACTCCTAGACCTGCTGAATCGGTGAGTTAAACACTAGATTTTATTCCCAAGCTTCTTCCTAAAGCTTGATTTTCCATACTTTAATGGAGAAAACCCAACTAGGATTTGAAAATGCAATAAATACTTCCATCCATGGATAAAAATATCAATATCGGTATTGATATCGATTGCAGTTATATCGATATCAAATATATCAGACGAAAAAAAGTCTCAAATTATAAATTGACACGGCCATATCATTCAATATATTGGCACAATATTAGGCATATTGTCCAATATCTTAAATATAGGCCAATACTGAAATATATCATAGTATTGTTGCAAAACGGGAAATATTAGTATTAGGGGCCGAACACTAATACATATCGGCTAATACAATACGTATTTGCTGATATTTCCATTAATGCTTCCATCTCTATAATATAACTGACCTACAAAGAAAATTGAGCATATTTTCCAAGTTTCTAGAGGGCAAGGATGAAATTTGGCATCAGGGGTATTCTTTACAAAGAGTTTGTGTCATGGGATGTGCTTAAAGGAGATGTTTGCAAATGTTTTACTGAACATTTGTCAATTGATGTAGTAGAAGATTTTACCAAACTTCGTGAGAATACAAACAGTTGAAGAATTTGAATATTTAAGATCATTGATGTTAATCCAAACCCCTTTATTCACTGAAATGCTTTCCATTTCCAGTTTTCTCAGTGGATTAGAGGACAAATGGCAGCCAATTGTAAAAATGATGCAGCCTTCTACCTCTTCTCAAGCAATTGGCATAGATAAATGACAGAGGCTATCCATAGATGATATGCCAAACACAACATAGCCCGCTTAGAGAATCACACCCTATATCCTTTCCAGAGTTCAATTTGACAAACCACAAACACATAAACCATTGATAGACCACTAGTTGGTATGATATCTTCGGATTTGATATGAAGTCTTCAAACTCGTGGAGCCATTGATACAACATGTCAAACAAACATTACAGCTTCATTTATATATGCATTACACCTCTCCACAAGGTGTAATGGTAGCTAGGAACTGGAAAGTTATGCCCTTGCCGATGGTGTGTGACATCGGTGTGGTTTAAATCAAGTGCATGATCTTTTAATTATTGTCTTGATAGTTTTGCTTTGGTATGATCATCCATGTTATTGTAGTCTTGGCCAATTCTATAGTTGTCAATTCACGTATATGTATACTTACTGGCTATTTGGTTCACCTTTGCATTCCTCTATTCCCAAATTTAGTGGCAGATGCAATGGAGGGTAGTGGAGATTGGCAATGGATTATTTGAACATTAGTGTATTAGTTAAATTGGACATTCTTCTATTATTTGTATTGTTTAAAGGAGGTAGTACTATGGAAAGAACATGTAACGATTATCCTATAGTATATGTAATGATATTGTGATATATGGGTGGCAAAGCTGAAGTGTAGTGGTTTTTGTTTAGGATTATTGTTTAATGGTTCCTGTAGGGCTGCGTGATGATTACCATAACACCCCAGTGTTTCGGGCTCGAGTCATTTGGACACCTGACTGAATCAGGACTCTAATTATAGAAAAAATGATGAGGTTGGAATCTAATGGAACATGAAATTTACAGGCATATGAGAACTAACTCTACGAGGACCCGGGACAAGTGGACTTGCACACGTTTCCCAAGGATATTTCAGTAATCGTTTTGGAAACGACAAAAATTACACTTCCAGAATTTAATTATTGGTTAGCAATACTTTTGTGATCAGGTTAATATAATTTTTGTGTGATTAGGAGTCGGACAGGTCAAAATATATGACATATTAAAATTATGGTAAATCCTCCAAATATTTTACATCCCTTAGGAACCCAAAATTTTCCAACCCTCAAACCACTAAGGCAATACCCTACTCAAATTAATCATTAGCCACCCACTTTTCACTAAAACCTTGGCACCTTGGCTTATTTGAAACTATGCTTAGGAGTGTTAAGGAAGGGATTAATACTAATCAAGTTTCCACCCCCTAACAATTAGCCTAGGAAAAATCTATTTATTGGCCAGCTCCACTCCATTTTGAAGCCGCGACCTTGGTCATTAGGCGGCAGAAAACGAGAGAGAGAGAGAGAGAGAGAGAGCAAAGAAGGAGAGGAGGAACCGGAGCCTTGTGAAGCCAAGTGCTGCAGCTACCACAAACCAAGGAGAATCATCAACCATGGAAAGTAAATTCTTCATCTTTTTGATGCTATCATTTTCAAAAAATTCCTTTCTTTTCCTTTGGATACTCGATTCAACATTTTAGTTGAGCCCCCAAACACCTCCTGCAATGGTGTTTTGCGCATAACAGCGCCCAGGACTCATCTTTGCTTTTCTTGTATCGATTGTCATGCAATGTTTATTAATTCATCTTATTTGTGTTAAGCAACAAGTATAATGATATTGGCTGTTCATCATTGATAGTTTTCATGTCTTTAATTCGAAACTACAGTAAGACCAAAACGAAGAAGATGATGAACAGTGCCAGGTGAGGAAAACAGTTTTTTCTAATCATTTTTATGCCAACTATTTATATATTATATTAACACATTCATATCAATAAAGTTACCGTTTTTATACTATAATATGTGTAATTGGATCATTCGTTGATGAAATGTGATTTTGATCGCCCAAAGTGATAGCAATCAAGTGACGAAGATACTATAGTGAACACTGAAATCTGTTCAACAAACCTCTAGTTGAGGTGACGAGCAATTTTGGTTCAAGCATTTATATATTATATTAACATGTTCAAGTTAATAAAGTTACCATTTTTATATTATAATATAAGTAACTTAATCATTCATTAACGAAACGTAATTTTGATAATCTAAGGTGACAATAATTGTGTGACGAAAATGCAACGATGAACACTGAAATCAATTCATCTCATCCATGGCTGAGGTAATGAGTGATCTTTGGGCTAACTATTTATATGTGGTCTTAATACGTTCATAGCAATAAAGTTACTGTTTCTATACTATAATATATATATATATAGTTTAATTTTCCAGTGATGAAACGTGATTTCAATTACCTGATGTGACACAAATCAAGTTATGGTGAACACTGAAATTTGTTCATCTCAGCTTTGGCTGAGGTGACGAGCTATTTTTGGGCTATCATTTATGTATTATATGAATGCTTTCATATTAATAAAATTACCATTTTTATATATACTATGCGTAGTCTAATATTTGATTGGTAAAAAGTGGTTTCAATTTTCTAAATACGACGCAATGGATTGACACAGAGCAACTGTAAGCAAGCCCCCAAAAACCTCTTGCTAGAAGCCGCTGCTGCTATTGGTTTCCTCAAGTGATGATTTGGGGAGGGTAAAATTTAAGGAGGGAAACTACAACTCATACTGATCCATGTTTTATTGTTGTTAATACAATGTTGGTGATTTTCGATGTTTGGTCAAAAACGGAAATTTCATGAACATCACTTGATAATGATGAATTAATATGAATTTTATGGCCCAAAAAATGAGATTAATACACCAGTAAAATCATTAATGATTAGGTAAAATTTTACAAGTTGGATTGAAAAAAAAACTTGCATTTTACGAGCCTTTTGATAAGTATTTAATATAGGGAACTTTTTTATCTAGTTTACGACCATAGATTGAGTTTTGGTGCAATCCTAAACATAGTGTCTAGGTAGCATCATTTTAGTCAAGTGGGGCCTTGGTGGGCCTAGTGAGATAATAGGAGTCAGATACTAAGTTTATTCAAGGATTTCTTTATCTACTCAGTATTCGTTCCTTTAAGTTGTCTTAGATCATGCGTATGGCCTTCTTATTATTTATGGTAAAGGAGATTATATGAAAATAGTACAACATCAATGCATATGAAACCTACGGAACCATAGTATAGTCTATAGTTGTCTATATTGATTTTCACATCCCGATGGTTTGAAGTCGATATTTTATTTGAAAGACACTTATAGTCACGTAAATATCATATAATGTGATATTGAGAGATATCATAATAAGAGCTGGCATTGACAATTTTAGAGAGTTGGAGATTCTCTAATGATAGTTTATATACAAAGAGTTATGGATTTTCCTAGGCTAATACCTATATGGAGAGCTAGGGATTCTCATATAGGATTAGGTGAAGGTGTTTGCACACCCACAGTGGCAAGATCTCAAGAGACGATGAATTTGGTCAAATGCCAAACTTTCAAATGTCGATTGCCTTATAATAGCGACCCAGCTGTCGAAAACATAAATACGCGACCTTTGGTTCATAGTGACAAAATAAAATCCTAAAGAGTTGGTGAGTTATCTCTCATAGTAGAGAGATCTATTATAAAAGGTTCAGTGGAATCTAAATTTTATTGAAATCCAAATTTTAGGAAATTCCTGTTGTATTCATGATACTTGAGTTCAATGGAACCCATCAATTTGGTGCTCTTCATAAATTCTCTAGAGTCGTGGTTATGACGAGTGCCAGAGTCTCAGATAGAGTATTACTAAGTATTCTATCTTTGTTATTGCTTTCGAATGCCTTGGTATTATATATCCGAGATGATTATTGTGCACATTACATCACTAATTGTATCACCTATTGGCTGTTTGGAGCACCCTTACATTTTATTAGTTCTAGATTATAGTATTGTAGCACAAGTTGGAATATATGCAATTGTTGTTAAACTACCGGGTAGAGATGATCCCAGAATCTAGCAACTTTTATGTTTGAGAGTTTGATAGGTTTTATTTGCTTTCCTAGACATTAGATGGAAATTTGTTTTGGGGGTAAAACCCGTCAAAGTTTTGAATGGACTTGGACTTTTATTTCATTGTCTACAAGAACATAGACAATTATTATTGATATTTTATTTATGAGGTATTATTATGGTATGAAAGTGTATTTGAGGTTCCGCATTTAGTTGAAGCCGAGTTCGGGCGTTACGGGTTCAGGTCGCCATAATCATGATATTAGAGAGATAAAGTTGTATGAGAACACTAAGGGCTTAGAAATAGGAAATATACAAGAAACATTAGAATTTGCTAAGGGATTAGAGAAAATAGGATATCTTTGGGATACCTTAGGTAAAGGATTGATGATATGCTTTAGGGATATTATGGGAATATTTTAGGTATGAATGTCCCAAGTCAGTATAAAACTTAGAATAATAAAGATTCTGAACCTTTTCTTTGTTATGTAGGATGTCCGAATAACAAAGTATTAATGCTGGTGGACCTCACAATGCTCCTAGAGGCATCAATGTTGACGAGATGGCTAAAGTCCGCAAGGCACTCCGAGACATGGCCCTTCTAATTAACCAAGCAATCAGTGCCCAAATCATGGGACAAAGGGACTACACCTTCATCAAAGGAGTACTCTCACAGGCATGATCAAGAGCACCGAGTATAGTTTACAATTTTCAAATTTTTTTTCAATTCAATATATCCAATATTGATGCGCGTTATCCGATATGTTTGATATCAATATAACTATGACTAATACAAATATCAATATTTTCATCCTTGGAAAGAGCATGTTAAAGTTGGTTCAATTAATAACTTGTTTAGAAGGATATACATGTATTTATGAAACGGAAAAGGTGATACTTATAATCGGTTGTGCTGTTATATGAGGATTTGAGGATCTGGTTCTATAAATTACCCTCAATCACATCTTTGAGGACAGGGATGTTTCCAACAGGGGGTGTTAGCGGTTGCCACGAAGTGAGCCGCAAATGAACCAAGTTCTAGCCAGCCGAGCTGCCCTACTAC
>JAOVVI020003224.1:0-19471 GCA_028571085.2 Nepenthes alata | reverse complement strand
AAATTATTTCTATTGTTTTATTCAAAGTTGTTCTATGTCTATATTTTTCTATTTTTCTCAAACACAATTAAACTGTATTTTGTGACCTTTAATCTATTTCAATTATTTTTATAGTGTCTATATTATTTTAAACGTTTTTTTATTTTTTTTATCTTTTCTATATGTAATTTTTAAATATTTTTAAATATTATAATTTATAATTTTAATTTTAATGTTATTGTACTCATTCTTTTTAATAATGTCATGTAGGCAACACTTAATTTTTGCACTAGTCATCTAATTATTTATATATTAATTATAAAATATAGATCTAATAATCTTATAATTTATTTTAATTTTAAAAATATTTTCAATTATTAATATTTCAGATATTACCTTTTATTTTAAATGATAAAAATAGTAATAAAAGACTCGTATTTTAGTTAAACCATAAAAATATTTTGATTTCAATTATAAGTTCAGAGTTATTGATTTGAGTTTGGTTTATTTTTTTAAAAAAATATACTCAATATATTTTTATATTATTTATTAAATAAAAATAATTTAATAAATAAAATTAAAAATTTTAAAAAACTGCCTAAATAAATAATTTTTTATTAAATCTATTTTTATTTTCTCTAAATTAGTCACTGTGGATAATCGGTCTTGGAGTTTCCGCCTGAGACAAACACTGGATATATATCAATTCATCAACGCTCTCTCTGTCTTTTCTCTCTCCGATCTTTCCGAGGCTTGAAACATAATTCGTGACAATCTCCTTTTTCCCTGATCAGATTCACCGTCGTTTTCTGTTCTCCGTGTATATACCTCATGGGGTCTGTCTGCGGTTTTCATAATTCCTTCTTTATCTTCTCAACCATCTAAGAGGGATCTAATTTCTTTCGTCTACATAAGACCACTCGCTCTTTCTCTAACTGCTTCCATTAATGGCAAGTGCTTCTGGGTTTTTCTCACCTTCAATCCCAAGTAGAAATTGTTCTTCTACTGGCTTCTATCGATCTGGATTTTGCTCGTATGCAGGAATTGTCGATAGAGTATTCTGTTCTACCAATGTTGCGGATACCGAGAAACACGATTCTGGAGTTTCCCCTGTTGAATCGCGTGTGCCCAGGTTTTTTTTTTCATGTCTTCTCTCATTTTCTTTTTGATTAAGACATTTGTGGACCAATTGATTTGCAATTTTCATGTGTTTTTATGGATTGATTTATTTGTTTAGATTATGGTAGATGGTTTTTCTTGATCTGAGTTTGGCTTGATGGCAACTTGGAGGTTCATTGTTTGATGATAGGATTTTGGTTTTGTAACTTGTTAGATCCGTCCTTCACAAGAGCTAATATTGCAATAATGACAACCGTCAAGAAAAAAAAAATATGGAGAAAAATAAATAGCATAACAACACAGTCAGATAACCAAGAACCTCATGATTTACATGGTTCCAAATGTGGGCTCAATTCCACTGGCGACCCATCGATAGAAAATTCGCTATATAACACTTGGCAGATTACATACTATGCATGAAAAATAACCATAACTGAAAAATAATCCACCGGCTCCTTAACTGTGCCTCGCACATATAATGGGCTCACGGCTATTTTCTACAACTGCTTAACTCCTTTCATAAAATAACTTGGTCGATTGCTTGATTCCTAAGCCTCTTTAGCCTTTGCAGTCGTGCCAATTATCGTGAAACATAAATTTTTTTGTTCAAGAAGTATCTGACTTCTTGCCAATTCTATTACACGTGTAATGGATTTCTCCTGCATATATCTTGTTGGAGCCACAAGAACTGCTTTTCGGAGTGAATAACCTTGAGTTGCCACCCAGGTCATGATTTGTTTTGCAAGAGTTTCCAATGATGGAATTCTACCATCACTAGAATGCTTATTGCCTTTTTTTTTTTTTTTTCATGTTGCTTGTGATTAAGAAATCAATATCCTATCATGACTCTTTTTTAGTACATTGTATGACTGACAGACAGGTGATGTTTTCATATAGTGTCTGCTTTTCTGGAGAAAAGGTGATTGATGAGGTAGTTCTTTCATCATGTATAGTTTTTTTATTTTGAAAAAAAAATCTCTACACTTGGAAGCTTAATATGTCATGACAATTCATGCTTGTTTTCTCACTGCTTTGATGAGCAAGGGGAGTCGCAGGCAAGGTTTGGCAAATCTTTCAACGACTGTCTTTTTGGCTTTCAATAGCTAGTTTTTGTCCAAATGCTTGGCTGTTGTTTCCAACAACTTTATTTTATTTTTATTGCAATTAGTTACAACCAATACCTCAGCTAAATCAAGCTGTAATCTATAGCCAATTTGCAAATTTTAAAGGCAAGGGAGTTCTCTTTGAATGGGATGTTCACTTCATCGATACAGGGAAATCTGAATTTTTCTTATTTATAAGTTGTTTTTTGCCCTTATTTGGGATGTCTTCTTCTCTTGAGGATGAAACCTTGAAACAAAGAATGGCGGAGAGTTCTTTTAAGTAAATGTAAGAAAGGTCAGTTTGTGTTTATTGATGCTGAGTTTGGGAGACGAGGTTTTATGTGAGGTGACTCTGGCTTTATATTTGTCAAGTAGAAAATCCTCTTTTTAGGATTTTACCTATCAGCTTTAGCTTTTAGGATGTGTTGTTCATTGACCTTCTTCTCATTATGATGAATGATTCCTATACAAGGTATCCGGGCCTCTGTGACCTAATAGTGTAGAGTTTGAGTCCTAGGAAACCGAATTCTGAGAGCTATACTTCAGTTGATTGACGATCATGCCAATGCTTATCCATCAGGCATGAGTGGTGTTCGCTGAACACCAATATAACAGGTGGGTGGCTTTTAACCGGGCTTGATGGTAAAGTTTTGAGAAGACTGGCATAATTTTTGCATTGTCATCATGGATGAAAGTATTAGTATCAATATCAGTTGCTGTTATATCAATATTGGACATATCAAACAATTCATATTAATATTGAATATATTAGAAAAAAAAAAAATTTCAACAACTATAAGCTGACAGGGCTATATAGATCGATGTATTATGATATATTGCGTATATAAAAATATATTCCGATAGTGTCATGGTATCAGAAAATATCAGTATGGGGGCTCAGATACCGATATATATTGGCCAATATTTGTATCAATGATTGCCATCCATTGAGAATGATGTCTTGCCCTTGCTTCTGTAAGCTGGTTCAAAATATTTTTGGCAAAAAAGGTGGAAACCTGTTTGTCTATAAGAAGAGAATGTCGGTTCACTGTATGATAATAAGTATTAATGCATTACTGACCTTCCATATGAAGTAGTAACTAGTTAATATTAGAATAATTGTGAAGTTACCATTGGGCAGATAATTTGAGATAAGGTCAGAGAAAGTTGACAGGTAGTCATGTGATCTGCTCTGCCTTCCCGCGCTAGAAGTGCCCCTGCCATCCGGATTCCCTTCATGATCAGAGAGCTGTTAAGGTCTTCTTATTGGGGAGGGTTTTATATCCACAAAATGGTTAGGATTAGAAGTTGGCTGTATAAATGATGGATATTGAGTATCTATTTAAATTACTTGCTGTAATCTTTACTAGTCATCCGCCTAACTTTTAATCTCAGATGTTGGATAGATATGGGTGTTTCCCCATTGAGAGGACCATAACAACACTCTCATGATAAGATCTCAGCCTGTTGAACCAATTCAGTGGCAGCTGAATATGCCGAATGCATATGATTGTTCTCTCTCCATTGATTGGGACTCGGTTGGTTGATAGGCGTATTGAATACAAGGATTCACTAAAATTTTCTAATCCGTTTTACGAAGACAGAATCTTGGAGCACCTCTTGTCCCTTTTCCGTCTCTGTTTAATGGACAAAATTTTATTGTTGGTTGCAGATGTGAAGCTTCACGTGAGAATTCATAGTCATTTGCTGAAGTCTTCATTTGTTTTTTCATCTGTTTTCTTCTGATGGAAGGGCACAATTTCCTTGATTTTTCTCTGGTGATTTCTGGTAGTATGGAACATGTTTTCAGGAACCTCTTGGATAATTAAGACAGATTAGTGGATGACATTTGTATATATATATTTACTTACCAAGAAAAGACATTTGTTTTTTTGGGTTTCTTTTCATGGATGTATACTCAAATATGCAGGCCCGAGTTAAATTAGATTAATATTTGTTAAGAGAAAAGCACACAAACAGCGAACCCCAGGTAGGCTTGTTAAACTTTTCTTCAAATTATTTATCACTTCTGCCTTGGATGACAGGCTACCACCTTCTGTTTTTTTATTCATTTAGCTATTCATCTATTTTGACCTGTATGAAAGGGAACCCGCTTTCTTCTTTTCCTCGTTTTATTGTATTTTATGGATGTATGCTTTCTGGAAATATGCATAAATTTTGTCCTTTTCATGCACCCAATAGATTATTTTTGTGACTAATAAGACGAAATTTGGGGAAGAACTCTTGTTAGTCTTTTTTTTTTGGTAGGGATCGGTTGGAGATGGAAGTGTCTTGAAAGAGATATGTCTAATCACGATTTAAAACCCCGAAAGAAGTTAGGTTAAAATCACAAAAAATAAGTTTCAACAAGCCTTAAGCTCATAAGGTTGGCTGTATGAATTTTCTTCCATAGTGCTTGTTTTTTCCCATTAAAAACTCAGGGCTGCTGAACCCTGATTTGTTGCCTTAGTCCATGTCTTTATAAATCTCAACTTTTTCCCACTTACTATATCCTATGTGAATCATATCACTGTTTATCATTGTCTCCTAATGATTTCGTGCCTATTGTAAGTGGTTTTGTGTTGTATATTCTATTTTTTGCTTGTCCTGATGCCTGCCAAATATATTTGGTTGTCTGACTTAAGGCCACAAAAAGGGTAGTACTTGAAATTCTCATGTCATTTATTTCTTTTCTTTCCTCTCTAAACCTTCTCTTTCTGGTTCTTGATTTTCCACATGAAGTTTAGAGGATGAATCTAAAAAAGTGCATCTGACAGTGTGTTACTATATTTGCACTTAATTTCTACAGGCTTGTCGGTAAAGGCTGTAAACTGGTAGGCTGCGGTTCTGCTGTTCCGAAATTGCAGATTTCCAATGATGATCTGGCAAAAATTGTCGACACTTCTGACGAATGGATATCTGGTCGCACTGGGATTCGCAACAGACATGTTCTTTCAGGTGAGTTTCTTGTGTGCTATATTACTACTGCTATACATTCAAGGCATGCTTAATGGTAGCCTGTTGACTGGTGAATACTTGAGGTAATTTCGTGTTGGTTAGGATACTCTAAGTTGGTTGTGAGATGATAATAGAAGTTAGCCTCTTCGGTCTTAATGTCTGACAATGCATAATTGTATTCTATAGTTGCACACATAGTTTGTGATCCAATATATCCATAATCATGGAATGAAATATTGGCCGCTATTATTTAGAATCAAATCGCAATATATTGTCATACCGAAAATATATTATTTAATATTCAAAATGTCAGTGGATAAACGCGAAAGATTGGCTGATATTTTCCCACTATTCGTTTTGTTTTACTTCGTAAATTTTTTTTTGATTGATGCATTTAATGCCGATACCAATGGCTTATCAGGGCCGAAACTAATATCGATACTTCCAATAAAATGTTAGTATTTGCATATGACCAAATTGACATTTGACTAATCTCGATGGTGGTAAACCACTAAAAGGTAGGCCATGTGTCAAAATCCGACCATCTTGGAATAATTTTCTGATAACTTTTCTTGCATCTTTGGCCAGTTTAAATGGAATTTAGGGGCTATAGAAAAATTAGATACCCCATAATAAAAGTTAGAGCGGTCCAACATATATTCTTGTAAATCCTATAAATGCCTAATATCCTCTATAGAGGCACATGGTGTTCAAGATCTTTACCACCCCTAGGGTGTTGTAGTTTGTTGTGGCGCTACACATTACCTAAGTGAGCTGCCCTGTGATTGGGGATGGAGTTTCAAAATATCATGAGGATGACTGAGACTCCATGATGTAGGGTGCCAAGTGGACACTATCTAGTGAGGTTTGAATGGCTCGATATTGCGGATACAAATGGGGCAAGAGGTTATGACCCTTGGTTTCATGCGGGACCAAATTTTGTGTATTTTATATGTGGGGATAACCCCCATAATGCGAGAGACGAGTTGGGAGTCTTAAGTTGAGTAAATGCTCATGATGCTAGAAGCACGGAACGGGGCGACATCGTGTTGTGGAGGTTTATAGCATGGTTGTCAAGTATGTTGCGTCTTGTCTTGATGGTTTATATGGTGAGTACAATGAGGTGGCTTGGATGCATTATGATGTATGTTGTGTTTACATGTAGCTTTTACTCGCGAAATGGCGAGTTTTTGGTGATACAGTGGAGCGCGAGTGCTCCATGTGACGGGGTTATTACTGTGTGGGGCATTAGAACCTATCGATGGGGTGAGCATCGGTTTGATGTTGAGTCAGACTCCAAGAAGTGACCAATATGCTGCTAACTACTTGATCGAAAGGTGTGAAAATTTTGAAGCCATTGTGAGTGATGTGGTACTCATTGCGAGGGGTGCGACTTGTTGACATCACATGGCTAAATGTTTGAGATGGGACTTATGAATCCTCATGCAGGAGATAGGCTTTCCATGACTTGGAGAAGTCTTAGTGCTGTATTATCAGTTTCCTTTGTATGAAAATAGGATCATGGCAGACTAGTATTAGAGTCGAGTCAACAATGACTTTAGTGTTTCACTTGGGTGCTTGAGATTTGGTCAGAGGGTGCAATTGGCCACATGTGTTGGAACTGATTCTCAGTTGATATCAATCGGGCTTAGTAAAGCTTTTGTGGAATCAAAATGTTGCACGTTGGCTTTGGCACTATCTATGAAGTGAGACTGACAGAAGAACTCGATTGGTTGCCATGTTGAGTTTTGATGTTTGGTGTCTCTGGATTTTATCTAGGTCTTGGGAGAAATAGAGCTATACTCAAATGGCAATGTGTTAGTGGTCATTGGTGACCCGAGGGGTTGATTGACTAGAAGTTGAGTTTTGTTAGGGTGAGATCCTACTTGACTGAAATCTTACGTTGAATAATTACATTTAGCACTGTTGTTCAACCTTTTTGTGTTCTAGTACTCGGAGTGACTTGCTCACAAGGAGTTGAATTGCATAGTTGACGTCAAAGGAATGGTGCAATGATACGATAACTTATGCGTCAGATACTACGCAGTTGTATAGCATTGTCGCATGTGCCAATATATGGAGTGCCGACTCATGTTTAGGAAGAGTAATACTTTACAAGGTTGTCAACATCCTTATGGAGGCATGCAATGGTATATCATTATACTTTGGGTGAAGTCTTGTTTCACTTGAGTTTAGAATTATGACATATTAGCCGGGTGAGTTGGACAGTTGTAAGCACCATGTTGTCTTGGGATGGCCATGTCAAAGTTGTCGTTGGCAAGCTGCATTGTGAGATGCACTTCGTGGTTCAAGAACATGAGCATGAGGCACTTTGGTGCACTATTAAGGCCTTTATAAGGTATCATCCATTGTGATGTTATGTGAGACTTCATGCAAAGTCTTGTCTTGGGTTAGTTCTTAATGGGACATGCTAGCCGTGTTGGGTACATGGTTACCATCTTATTGGAGGATAGCTTTGTCAAGGTTACCATTGGGTGCAATTGGCATTGATAGAGAAGCATCTTGGGACAAGGCAATTTGTGCGAAGAGGCACTTGATCGCTAAGATAACCTTCATTGAGGACTATCCGGTGGGATTTGGAGTAGGAACTCTTCTTGCGGGGAGTTCATTCTAATGAAGGTCTTGTCTTAAAAAGTCGTGGACGTAATGGTTGTGAGACAGTTACTCAGTGGGCTGGCTACCCTCGAGTCTTGAAGATTGACATTAGGCCAAGAGGGACATGATTTTGGTTGTCCCTAATAGCAAGAATGAGGAATACATTACATGATAAGTGGGGAAGACCACTCAAGCATACTTGGAAGCCAGTAATGATTATCAATGATATTTGTGAAGCAATATGTAGGACCTTGATTTCAAGGTATAAGTTAGGAAGTAGTAAATAAGGATATATCCTAAAGGGGAGACTTCAAGGTATTTAAAGTGAGGAGCAACGAAGGTGAATCCTCGATGGGAGCATCAAATTTGCATTGATCAGAGACAGTCCTTTGGAACAAGGCACTTGGCCAGTGAGGGTCATTTCCAGGAGGAACTCTTCTTAGATATTGCGAATTGTGAACATCTCCTAAGGTATCCTTATGCATGTGATATTTGTGTGCTAGGAACTTGTGACATATTTGGTCCTTGGAAGGAGTACTATTCATGTGGAACGGTTGGGCAAATCCACATCTCGATAGTGATGTGCTGTCATAATGGCTAGACCATGCTTGGAAGAGATTGTCCTTTTGTCAGTGGCATTGACAATGCATCCGAAGGGAAGCATTGAAAATTACAAAGAATAGATAGGGAACTCAAGATTGTGAATGCGAGTCTAGAGACACCTTTAATTTTACTGGAGTGTCGTTGATGTTAAGCGATGGGACGAGTCTAAGCCTTTGAAAGGATGCTCATGGTTGAATGTTGTCTAAGGTAATGTGACTCTTGTTGTGCAAACGATTCAGGTGATGCGTCCAGAGGGAGGCATCACAGCTGTGGGGTTTTGTCGAGCCTTTAGACAAGCATGTGTTTGTCCTTGGTGAGTGTGTTGTTCTTACAAGCAATGTGGATGAGTGCAAGTCTTCAAAAGTTACTAACCTAGGGCGGAATGTTTTCTAGGCGAACGCAGTTCAAGTTGCTGTGTGAATTATTGGATGTATCTCGAGGGAGATATCAAGACAAGGGCATTGACAAATCCTTTAGATGGGGGGTGATCTCTTTGAGAAAACAAAGATGTCTAGGACGTGATTGGATGATGATAAGTTTGGAATCAAGCAAAGTTGATGTGGTTGCGCGTGGTGAATAGTTCTTTGTGTGGAAGGCCAACTTCTTTTGTCGGAGGACAAAGAGGATGTGGTTTGACCAGGGAGATAATGTTCACTAGCGAGTAAACAAGGGTTGGTGAACTACAGAAACATGGTGTGGCTGGGAAACTTTGTTCTGGTGGCATCATCCTATTGTGCTGAGTGTGATGTAGTGTATTCCACTGATGGAGTTGAATATTTTCATGGTGTTGGAAGTGATTGATATCTTGTTTTGGGTCAAGTCCATAGAGTTGGTTGATGAGTTGATTTCATTTTAAGAGTGGATCCTGTTGAAGCTTATTTGAACCACTATGCCATGGTACAGTTAGGTCTTGAAGATACTCTAGAGACTATTGCCAAGTAAATCCTTGTGAAGATTGTCTTGACCACCTTATTGAGGTACAGATGGGGCGTGGAGGTGCTTTAGAGTATTTGCACGGTAGGGTTGTGCTAGAGATTGTTGGTACCAAATTACTGAGGTATGGTTTGGCATGGAGATGTTTTAGAGAATTTTGTTAGTGCATATGAGAATTTTGGTTTGCCAAGTAAATCCTAGTTTTGTTAGTGCATAGTTGAATGTCATATATAACCTTTTAAAAAGCTCACATTTATAGAACCATATCACTGAAACAGATTTTGCATTCAACTTTTGTTACTTCCAAAACTTTGCAGGAAAAGAGAGCTTGACGTCTCTGGCAGTGGAGGCTGCAAGTAAAGCTCTTCAGATGGCTCAAGTTGAACCTGATGATGTGGACCTCGTCTTGTTGTGCACATCCACAGCAGAGGAGCTTTTTGGTGGTGCTCCTCAGGTAATAGTTTAAAAATGATTCTTTATGGAAAAAAATGTATGACATGAGCTCTAAATGATTGAAGTTTAAAAAATGTACGACACAGTTTAAAAATGTCCACAAGAAAAAAATTCATCATTTTTAATTAGTTTTTTGTGCAATGTGACATTGGAATTAGTTTTAATATGATCAGTGCTGTCACATAATGTGTGAGATGTAATAAGAGGTAACCAAGCAAAGGGTGATATTTAGTCTCAGTATTATCAATGCTGTCATTTAATCCATGAGGAATGAAACCTAAAAAAATTAGGAAACTAGTTGGAGTGTGCCTTTGAGATTTAAAATTATTCTAAAAAAATAACTTTGGAAAAGTAAAACATTATAAAAATGAGTAAACCCTTCTGTTTAATTTATGATAAGGAAGACTGCAAATTCTTAATGGTTCTCATCTAGTTGATTTAGTACAATAAGTAAAAAATGCAGCTTGTTGCATGAGGCTTTAACATCATTGGTTTTTGGAGGGTTGGTTATATACAATTTTATCTCTATTTTGCAATGAAGTTGTTTTTTGTGATGTAAACTCATAAGCTCCAAGTCATAATGGAACAATCTTATCATTATGATAAAGCTCATGCTCTGATTAATATTAATTGAAAACAAGAAAATCTAATATCACTAAAATACCTTTAGCTCAACCAAAATAACAAAATGGGCATGAGATCTATCTAGCTTAAGTCAAAAAAGACTGAGCTGTTACCAACTTATTGTAAAAACAAAAGGTGATGGTGAACAATAAACAAAGACAAAACAGAACGCTGTATATGGTACCAGGGTGATAGGCACATATAAGAGAGAGGGAGGGAGAGAGAGAGAGAGATGATAGAAAATGAGAGAGGGGATGGCTGGATCTGTGAATGGGGGTAGGATGTGGAGGGAAAATTTGGAGGGACAAATTACAATAATTAAGGTAACTTGTTAGTTTTTATTAGTTAAAATATTTGTTAGTTTATATAGTTTTTTTGTAATTTTCCAATTTATTTTGGAGAGTAAAATTGGGAAACTAGTTGGAAAAAATAAACATCTATTGAATTTTGTGGCATTTTTTATTTTCACAATTTAGGTGTCCGCTCTTTGCCACAGTTTCACCTAGTCAATTCATTCGAATTCGAAAACCAAACACAATGTTTGCATTCTTGGTGGTTCTTTTCTTCAAAATTTTAGCGAAGTGCTTACATCTTAAAATTTGATTGGATCCTCTAAATTACTTGGGTAATATAGCTGGTAAGGGATGATTGGAATGGCATTTTTGGGCTCATGGTCATGAATTCAATTTCCCACATGCACAACTTGGGCTTATTCATTGATAAAAATATGGGCTGAGATATGTCAGTATCGGCCCCTAGTATTGATCTTTCTTGATGCCATAACAAAATCGCGATATATAGTCATATTTGATAATTAATTGATATATCAGTCGATATTTACTTGTCAATTTATGATTTTCAGAATTGTTTTCTTTCGATATAGCCGATATTAATAGGTATTGTCTGATATGGTTGTTACTGATATCGATACCACTGTAATTGATACTGATACAAATATTTTGTTAACGGTTTTAACTGATCCATGGTTCTTCCAAGATGGGTCATGGATATAGAGTTTGGTCAGTCCCTCTAGTTGGATGTCAAGGGGATGAGGAGATTCCTCGTCGCCCAAAAACTTCAGACTAAATTTCAGCATTACTACATACTATAGTATTTTTTTTGTTTGAAATTTAAGTCCGTCAGGAAATTTGGTGAGTGCTGGATGACTCGGATCCTATGACTGAAGGATACCTTATTATTTTTTCTTCACTTGCTACTTCTATCGGTTTCTGCAATTTATGTATTAGTGATGGGGTAGAAAATTTTTGACCCATACAAGTGAATTACCTTGTTCAAGCTTTGGAAAGGAGGGTCTTGGATTTGCCCTATTTGCCTCAAATCAGGTCTGAATAATGCTTGAATTTGATATATACTGGTTCTGAGTTTGCAATACCTACTCTTGTTTGAAAAATTGACTAATCTGAGTACCTAACCCATTTTCACAGCACGTACTGATATTCAGCACGGCTTTTACCTGGAACCATCATGAACCAATTTAGTTTTATACTAATTATGAAATGAAATATCAGCT
Organism: Nepenthes alata; assembly: GCA_028571085.2. NCBI lineage: Eukaryota > Viridiplantae > Streptophyta > Magnoliopsida > Caryophyllales > Nepenthaceae > Nepenthes > Nepenthes alata. The sequence continues at coordinate 7,552 of JAOVVI020003224.1, read as the reverse complement.
AATATTTATCAATATCGAATTCCCAGATATCAATATTGCACAAGTCTGCAACAAAATTGCGATGTCATAATATTAACTAATATTTAAAACATTGGCCCATATATATTTCTCCCACAAGTTCTAATTCGTAAATTTGTTTTTTTGCTCCTTCAACTGATACTATTTTCTGATATGATATTGATACTGCCGACAATCAATACCGATATTTTCATACATGTTTACCAATATTTGTCTAAATATTGGGTTTGGATGGTTCCATCCTTGGAAAATAGTTGCTGGTTGCTACTTGTCTGATTTGGAACTGACTCAGAGCCCAATGTTCTTTGCCTCCCATGACAAATTGGCGTTAGCAATTGGGATTTTCCTTCAGAAAGCACCATAGCAATGGCTGAAGAGATTGGTGTTTACTTTGTCTGACTTTTACTTAGTAATGCATCACAAACTGCAAAATCAACTGACTCTATCCATTGCTGCTTCTATTAACCCTCATTCTCTAAAATACTGCAATGGACTAGTGAAATATTTTATCGTTGGATATTGATAGGTAAGATGGGGGTGGGGGATAAACCACAATTTAAATTGTTTTTTCGTATAGTCGACTCCATTTAGTAAGTCATAAAGCTTTATTGTTATTATTATTGTTGTATTTTAATAGGTAAGATGGGGGCTGGGGAGCTGGTGCAAAATAACCCAATGTCATTAGATTATACAAATTGGGTACCCAATCACCAAGGTTCCCTTGATTTCCCAATGAAGAAATGGTTAACTGGCTTCGGATGTTATAGCTTACGATAGCCTCCTCGACATTGAAAGAAAAATGAGATGCTAAATGGAAGCTTGCCTACTACGATCTCCTTCATGCTGCAGAATTTCTTTTATTATAGTATAGGATTAGATCCAATAACTGGTGGTCTTATCGAATCAGACACTATACACTATACCTGGTTATTAGTCTTCTTTCAGGACAACTCGGGACGCGAGGTTTAGTGTCTTTGCTTTTTTCTATTGTTGAATTGACCGTTCACTCAGGTAACTATGAATAAGAATTATTTTATTTGGGTGCAGTGTTTGCTATGTCTTTGTGCAATTAAACAATGCATCATGTGTTGCCCTTTATCATGCAAGTTGTGCATGTATTCGTTGTGTCTCATTGTAATTACGCTTTCCTTTCTATGGATCTTCAGAAGCAACCTAGAGACTGCTAGCTACGTAATAGTATTTTGCATTGTTTTCTCTTGACAGATCATTAAAAAGCCAATATAACTCTTTATGGTGGAAATCACTCTTGATAATACTCTTATCCATAATATTTACATGCCAATGGAGTATCTGGATCTCAAATAGAATGTTTGTTTAGGAGGAGTTAGGTGGGAACAAATATCGCTGGTGATAATTAATCCCACCTGGTACCCATTTTCTTATTTGATTACAAAATGACGATTGTGAATAAATGTTACATCGAATACATATTACGCAAGAAATGTGAATAAATAACTCCTCATCGAGGGTGGGTTTGACAACAGAATATTTATTACCACTGCCACTTGTTGGCACCAGCTCACCTCAGGCGACTCACCGCTGATGAACCCCTGCTGATGTGCTGATCCCCCAACCAGTCCTCTGCCGCCATCCCTGGTACTCATTTAGTCACCGTGGTAGTATTCCAACCTAATTTCGGAGTTAATATTTACTCTCACATGAACCAAAAATATAATATTTTCTTCCCACAGATTCCCAGTAATATTTGTTTTATTTTCACCTTATTTCATTCTAACAACCAAACAGCCCGTAAATGCCTATTTTGTGAGTATTGAGTAGCTTGTGAAGCATAGTTTTGTACCATTATCTTGCCCTTGCATTCATTAACATGCTGATCAGTTGTCCATCATCCGCACAATGGTTCCACAACATTCTAATTCTGGGTCATATTCTTGCATACAAGAAGGAAAACCATGCGACAAGCTTCAGTATTTACTTCTTGGGTGCTGTACGAAGTATTTGAAATATGGGAAAAAATATCATTTAGGTAATATTTTCAAAGGAGTTGCAACTGGTTCACTAGTCATTGATGGTTGTAGAATTGCTAAGCCTATGTTAGATACAATAGGACCTAAAATTATTACCAAAAAATATATATAATAGATCATTGGATTATGCGGGTTTTCGGTAATAATTATAACCCATCCCTTTTGCCAATTAGTTCTTAATACATGATAAGGATAACTATCCAATTCTCATTTTGCCAGATAGTGGGGCCATGAAAATTTGCCCGTTTTTTAGTGAAGTTATGATTATCATTACCTACATTACTCTTCATTATCTTGGTATTTCCATAGTTTTTATCTGTTTACCAATTCAGTCATTCCCATTATACTTTCGATGTCAAAGTTCAGATCCAAAAAGAACTAGGCTGCAGCAGCAATCCATTGGCTTATGATATTACAGCAGCATGCAGTGGGTTTGTGCTGGGTTTAGTGTCAGCTGCTTGTCACGTAAGGGGTAGAGACTTTGATTTCTTTGCTTCAATCCAAATCTGATTTCATCTTCCTTGTTTATTAGCATTGATCTTTTGTTCTATCAACGGCAGGCGGTGGATTTCGTAATGTCTTAGTCATTGGTGCTGATGCACTTTCTCGGTTTGTTGATTGGACTGATAGAGGTACCTGCATTCTTTTCGGGGATGCTGCTGGTGCTGTGTTGGTGCAGGTGAGGTTGAGTTTCTTTTATCCTTTGCTAAAATTGAATATCCTGCTGATTGACTAATGAAATTGTTTAGCAAAAATAATTTGTTATAGTTCAATTTTATCTTCAAGTCATTGTAACTTTCTCTTGAAATTCATGAGTGGGAGATCTTGTGCCATGTCAAATATCTTGGGGTGAGTGTCAGATGACTGGCGTATATAATGAGTTGTTTCATTGATCAGAATCCACTTGTAGAAAGAGATACAAGTTTGGAAAAAAAATTTGGGGGAACTAGTACAAAACATTAAGTATCCATCCCATTGATTAAGATGTCATTATTAGTCGCGACAATATCATTGTCAGCTATATTGGGGTGATGCGTTTCGACATTGGAATTCTCTAATAGGAAGCACATATGTATGAACAAATTGAATTTCTGTCAGGGCATGTGTTGTCATGGAAGGATCCCATTAGCCCATGCAATTTTTTTATGGTGACCATGTTAAAAATGAGTAATATAGTGAAATTTGATCCTCTTATTTCATGTTTGAAGACCTTTAGCCAATTTTATCAAAATTGAGTGGATGTCCTCATAGGCCATTGGAAAAAAAATTTTGAAATTATATGTTTTATACCTTTAGCAAAAATGTGATATGGATTTAAGTTTCTTAGAATAGTTGGATATATTTAAAGCATATGATTTAGGCTTAAATCAATATTGGAATCATCAGCCAATAAATTACAATATATCACTAATGTAAAGATGTGATAATTTTCTGTTATCGGGACCTCCCAAAACATTTCCATCAATATGAATTGGTGGATAAGCTTTTCTTCTATTGCAGTAACAATTTGAATGAATGTGGGGCTCTGCAATGCAATTATTATGTTGATGAAGTCATAAATGATATTGGCTGATGCAATTAGGTTAGTAAGGACATTCAATTGATCCATCTGGTTGATGCATGCACAACCAAATAAATTTGGTATCTCGTTTGTATTAAATGGGAACAAATAGTCATTTACCTCATACATATGCTTGAGTTCCAAACAAACACAAGTGATAATTGTTTCTTCATTTTCTCAATTTGGAAGCTGTGTTTTTCTATGCCTTGCATCTTCTTTTAATTCTGAAATGGTATGCAGGCCTGTGAGAGTGAAGAAGATGGCTTATTTGCTTTTGACTTGCATAGTGATGGTGAAGGCGCAAGGTATGCTTTTATGTGCTTGAATGAAGCTTGAAGAGAAAATAACAAAGCATGAAGCAAATCTTTCTTGTAGTTACTAGAAGTCTCTGTGTGTACCTGTTTCTCATTTATACAGTAATAATAATAATATCTTAAGTCTTATTAGATAGGTCAGCTATATAAATCGTCTTTTACATTCTACTTGATTTAATGTAATGTCATTTGAGATTAGAAGTGATTTTGAATTATTTTTTATCATTTCACTAAGTTTTTCTTGATTGTCTCTGATGTAGGCACTTAAATGCGTCTATTAGATATGAAGAAACAAATGGTTCTTTGGGAACCAATGGCTTGGCCTATGATTTCCCTCCAAGACGTGCAACCTACTCTAATATCCACATGAATGGTAAAGAGGTCTTCAGATTTGCTGCTCGATTTGTGCCCTTGTCCATCGAGTCAGCCCTTGAAAAGGCTGGCCTAAGTGGATCCCACATTGATTGGTTACTACTCCATCAGGTAACTATATTCTCAGTTTAGCAAAAGAGAAATGTTTGGGAGATATCCAATAAATGCCCTCGGAAGATTGGGCATCTCATCCATTCATCTATTCTTATATGGGCCCGATTATATAGGCAGATGGATGGGATACATGACCCGATTATATAGGCAGATGGATGGGACACAATGTTAGTACATTTTCTGGGTTTAACAAAATAGAAATGTTTGGGGAGCATTCAATGGATGCCTTTGAGACGTTCTCGGATGATATAATGTCTCGTTCATTTATCTATTCTTGTACGAATCTACTAGTATTTATGAATGGGATGCCATGTCATTTTATGCATCCCCTTATCATCACCTGCTATGTCTTAATTTGTCGACCCCAGCTAGAACTAACTTTTATGAGCTCAAATAACTCAATATATCATACAAGAATATGCTATTGGCGAACTGGCTTCTTAACTAAACAAGGTAAAAACTAGGCTTGAGCTCATTTCATAAAGCTTCCAGAACTTGGTATCAACTGGCTTTACTCGGGTGATCTCTGGTCAAGTTATTGGCCCGTTTGCTTCATCTGACATCCCCTAATGACGAATGATCCACGAATAAAACAGTGCCTTATCCTCACCCCTAATGCTCCCAACCAGGCCTCATGCACGCTCATTGACTCATGGTAACCTTGAATGCAGGCGAATCAGAGGATCATCGATGCTGTTGCGGCCCGCTTAGAGCTTTCTCGAGAACGGGTCATATCCAACATTGCGAACTACGGGAATACGAGCTCTGCATCGATTCCATTGGCACTGGATGAAGCCGTTCGAAGTGGAAAAGTGCGGACAGGACATATTATTGCATCCTCGGGATTTGGTGCCGGACTCACTTGGGGTTCTGTGATTTTTAGATGGGGATAAGATGGGAGCTTTTCAACGTAGCCCGATATAGAAGAGCAAGAAGGGTTTTACGATCGTAGCCGCTCAGCTTATCGCCTGGATGTTGTCGGATGATGGTTGAGAAGGTGGTGTATGCCATTGCATAAGCTTCTTTAGGGAGCCCTTGTGTGTAGTTGTCTCATCATATTGTTTCTTCAAGAGTGAGTTTGTTGCATTTCGTTGTTGTTGGAAATAGTCTGGCTGTATTTTTTGTTTCCGCGTAGGAAATTATTCAATATAATGTAGCACATATTGAAAATTTGTAAGACTCGTTAAATGTTATGCTTTTATACAATTTAAGTAATTTAATATTTTAAATTTTGTTAATTAAGTTTCATATTTGGGCTTAATTTTTTATAGAACAGAGTTGATTAGATAATAATAATATTAATAATAATAATATTGAAATGTTAAATTTTATAGCGGATTAGAAAATATTGAAATGTTCTTTTTATTACATGAAAAGAGCTCATCACCCATCTCATGTATAGTTATTATGGTATGTAAAAACTATTGAAGTAAATTTGAAATTATGCTCCAAAATAAATATTAAAATTCAAATTAAATCATAAAATTAAAAGATTTAAGGTATATCTTTAATTATAATTTATATTTTTTTAATTTTTGTAATTTAATATGTACCATAGAATTTACTTTAGAGCCTAATATTAGATTTATCTTATTAGGACCCCGAGTATGCATGCATGACAATGCATGGTGGTAGTGAGACATTAATTTTTGTTAGTTCGAGAAAATTATTTTATCAGCATTCAACAATTTTTATTAATAATAAATTTCTTTTTAAAAAAAAAATCTTTCACCAAATTAATAACTTGAACGAATCTCCTAGGTAAGATCATGGGTTTTTTTATGGCCTTTCTGTGCCTTTATCTTATCTATTTTCCTTTACAATCTTATATCGTATGTTATAGAATCTCTTGTATATAAATTTTTTAAAGATATATATATACATGGTCACTTACTTATATATTAAAAATAAAGAATGTTTACATCGTGTATATTTCTTACATTGTTTTTATTAATTTGAGAAAATTCACCCAAAATAAAAAGACAGATATAAAAATGACCTGTACATATTAATAATTAATAAAATTATTCAAAATGTATTTTAAAAATAATTATATATATGCAAATACAAGTACAAATGGAATGTTTCTTTGTTGGGTAGTATTGCCATCAAAATCCTAGTTACATTTTAATCTTAAGAAAATATTTTCACATTTTACTATAATCAAATGACTCATGACAAAATAAGGCTAACTTTTGGTCAATCTCCTTTATCCAATCCACCTGAATTTGGCAGAGAATATGGTATTGGGTGTAAAACCTTATTTATTGAATGAAATATTAATGATATAATTGAATTCTTATTTAATGTTCTTTTTTTTTTAATAATTTAAAATTAAATTTCTCTCATTACCCTTATCTTTTTTTCTTAATGGGATTTACAAAGTTCTACATAAATGTTTATAAATGTAATTTTTTAGAAAGTGCCTTAAAATCAAAATGAATGGGAAGTTACCAAGTTAGCAATCTAAATTTAAATCACTTTACTCAACTTGAACCACCCATAAAAAAATGCAAATAAAAATTCAACATAAATATATCAGAAAACAACATTAATATATAGAGAATAACAATATGCAATTAATTATCATCTATCTAAGACTCAACACTGTCACTTGAAAGTTGCAGCCAACTAATAAGAGTTTCTATAGAAATTGAATATCATAAATGTGATACAGATTCCATTGAATCTAAATTGAATGCTATAGGCTAGCTACCAAGGGTTTCTTCCAAAATTAAATATTATGAATGCAACCAAAATTTCATTTAATTCGAATATCAACGACGATATATATATTCTTTCAAACCTATGACAATAGGAGTGACAAATATACGAGATACTATAACAACTTTCTTATATCTTATTCAATTAGTATGAACCAATGAGTATTCGCTCGCTACCATCAATTAGGCAATATCTACAAGATTCGATACACATAAATTTGACAAATAATCAACTCTATTGTCTCATGATGTCTTCCTACCTGTGGTGTACGAGTATTAAACTCAACTTTATCGAATAATATTTTTGTCACCAGTCAAAATTTGCCAAAAATATACTACGCTTGTATTCTCATTATTTAACTGTAAGTAGTACCAAAGGAAAAATGGAATGCTCTATTTCAATCCACATATTAAACCCAACATCCCTAGATGTAATATTTC
>JAOVVI020003223.1:565-11208 GCA_028571085.2 Nepenthes alata | reverse complement strand
AAAGACCGATTTGGTCAGATTATTGGCCACAGAGGTGGCTAGCACATAACATTCACAGACACCATGCCCTAAATATAATTAGTACTAGCCTCTTGTGTCAGAATAGATGGCTAAATCTAACCAACCTAATACATATCTCTATCTACCCTTTTTGTTCAAACTAATCCTATCTTGAGCTTCTGCATAGATTTAGATCGAATTTAAGGCATCTGAATCTCTCTGATACCAATTGTGACGGGCCGGATGTATTCCACCACATACGGCCGCCGTCAAATTATCAAATTATACATACCTCACATGATAACATACTGGTAAAAGGTGGACTTAAATTTTTTTTTCTTTTATCTATTTTTACTTTGCATGCACAGGATCACATAAGGCCAAATTTCTTGAGTTAGCCACCAAGGTTTTGGGTTCTTAACTTGACCGGTCAGAAAACAATGTCAGACAGTCAGACACGAAGATTTCAAAAATAAGTTGAGCTGCCACTATGAATCACAAATTACTTACTCCCATAAGGTCATACGAAAACATACTAATATCCATTCATTTTCACAACGGAAGTATTTTACAAAATCTTTCCCAAAACAATCAAAGGAGAATACATCAATTTTGCTTCTTTACTGCTACTTAATTTTGACCAGCTATCTTGCCTAGCTAGTCCATTATACTCTATTCTTTTTTGTCCTCCATAAGCCTCTCATCATCTGAAAAATAGAAGAGGGGTGAGCTAGAAGCCCAATAAGATACCCATATGCAGAAAGCATGTGTATATAACTTCAAGTTCAAATATAAAGAATTGAAATATAAGCTCTGGCATGCGAGTAAATAAATCATGAATTCAATATATTTTCATGGAAATCGTCTTACAATAAATTCAGAGGTCTTTTTCCTTCATTCTTAGTAATCTTTTCTTTAAAATCATACCAAAAACTTATATTCTTTAGGGATCGGACGGGAGCGGACAATATCGATGAAGGATTGTGTATCACTCCATAATCTAAGGCCGTAACCTCATTTTATACTCCTAGAAGTGGATGGTAATGCCTATCACCCGGCATATGGGGCCGTAGTCCAGAAATACCATCAAAAGTTTTCCCGTGGCCCAGGGACAGTTTTTGAGTGTCACTCCAATATTCTTCATCCAATTTTAACAACAAGCCTAATAGAGACTCTAATTAGATCCTTATCATAAGATGGCTATCTACCATATCTCAAAAGCCGAATACCAGAGAGTTCCACTTGCTATCCGGTTTATACATGTTTTTCCATGGTCATATGGCTTTCATCTTTAACTTCAAACAGTTGAAGTTCTCACAAATTTAGGAGCTTTCATTCAATGTTTTGAAGCCAAAGATCTTTCATCAAAATGCCAGAGATCTTATTTATCAAAAGTCGGATGTCTTTTATCAAAAGCCGGAGGTCATGTTATCAAAAACGCCAGAAATCATTTTATCAAAAAGTCGGAGATCATTTAAATGTGCAGTAACCGGTCTTCTTAAAACATAATCATGACGAGACTTCAAGCATTTGCATAAAATAACCACATATCTTTATATAAATAAATAACAGTGCTTCTTTTAAACATATAATTAACTAAAGTTCTTCCTTAATTCAGATGATCAAAGAAAATTATCATGGCATGCTTCCCGTAGAAACTTAGCAAAGAGAGTATAAAATAATATTCCTTATCGGGCTTTAACATAAATTCAACGTAGGGGAAACTTGCATTAAAACTTGAACTTAAAAATGGTGAGTATACTTGCCTACTTTTTGGACTCTTTACTTCAATCTGGCCTAAGACTCCTTCTTCCTCTTCGTCTCTTTCTTTCCTCTTTTCTCATAATTTTTCTAATTCATTTTCCCCACTGTAGAACTCAATATTTATGGAGGATGGGTTAGGTGGGGATTGGTGGGGTAGTTTAACTAATTTATTCTTTCCGTTTTTACTTTTCTTTCTAGAACGTCAGCGGGGTAGTTGGAAGTAGGTTACCTACTCAGATTTGATCAGTCATCCCTTAGTAAACATCGGTCATCAAGTGAGTTGGTCATCCACCCAAGTTGATCAATAATTCGTACTATACTGTTATGGTTTCCTTATTACTTTCGGTCTAACTTTTGTATTTAACTTCCTCTCTAAAAATTATCTCCTGGGGTTATCTCCGGAAGCCTTCTTAAGGTCTCCAAAATTTGTCTCCGAAAATTGTCTCTCGAAGCCTTCTCAAGGTCTCCGGAAATCGTCTTAGGAATTCATGGTCTCCCGAAATTGTCTTTGGAATTCATCACAAGGTCTCCAAAAAATTCACCACAATGTATCCGAAAAATTCACCACAAGGTCTCCGAAAAACTCACCATAAGGTTTTTGAAAAATTCACCCCAAGGTCTCCGAAAATTCACCACATGTCTCCAAAAAATTCATTCCAATGTCTCTGAAAATTCACCACAAGGTCTCCGAAAAACTCATCACAAGGTCTCCGAAAAACTCACCATAAGGTCTCCGAAAAATTCATCCTAAGGTCTCTGGAGAACTCACCATAGGGTCTCCGGAAAGCTCACCACAAGGTCTCCGAAAAATTCATCCCAAGGTCTCCAAAAAATTTATCCCAAGGTCTCCGAAAATCCACCGCAAGGTCTCTGAAAAATTCATCCCAATGTCTCTAAAAATTCACCACAAGGTCTTCGAAAAATTCACCACAATGTCTCCGAAAAGCACACCACAAAAACTCCAAAAATTCACCATAAGGTCTCCGAAAAATTCATCCCAAGGTCTCCGGAAATCGTTTCAGTGGTCTTTAAAAATCATCTCCGGAATCCATCACAAGGTCTCCAAAAAATTTGTGCCTATTGAAACTCGGTCAATATCGCATTGACCAGATAATTTTTCTCACACATCTTAGCCAAATTTTGATATAGAAAAATTACGTCTTCATAACCTAATATTTTTTACTGTAGAAGATCTCCAAAAATTAGTACATTATACGCAGAGAGATGGATAGATAGTCCTGACAATCTGACTATAACTCAAAATTAATCCATACTTAATAAAACACTTGTCAGCTGGAAGTTACATTAGCCACGACTACCCACATTTATAAGCATGACACTAAGTTTTGAAAAATTTTATCCACCAAAAGATGATAATTCCTTACAAGAATAATGGTCACTTAATAAAAGAAATTAAATCTTTGGAAGGAGAATCATTTATTGAGTAGCTGGTCATAATTTACTCATAGAAAAATTAGGAAGAACTTCTTGGCAGGTAATTTAGTCAACTCTAGGACAAGCCCAACATCTCTATAAATGCAAAATCATTTAACAGTGATTCGGTATGATCTAGTATATGTCAACCGTGAAAGTATCAAAATAATCATTGGTTTTATGAATATTCACTCTTACATAAAGGAATCCAAGAACTCATTCAAACATAAGTCTCAATATCACGTCCCTTGCACAAACATATAAGTCTTGCTCCCATGTCCCACTGACCCTCCGAAAATGTTTGGCTCTCCCCTCTATTTAGTAAATGGAATCTCTAGACTTGTATGGTTTCATTCTCTGTGTAGTAGAAGCCCACTATCCCTTATAGATAGAACGAGATTTTGCTAAGTGGTAACCTAACATGCTATGAGACCACATTTATGTGGTTTTTCCGAAAGAGTTAAGGGCTCCCGTGCAACCTTAGATATTGAAGTTTGGTTAGTTTGTTGTTGTTTAGCTTGGGATTAGGGCTTCTCCATGGTCGGATTGGAAAATTATTTTCTTTTTTCCTTCTCAGAGTTTTTATCCAATTATTTACCACATCAAAAGTCAGATATTGAATATTCATATGTAATATAATTACTAATTGGCAAATCGTTCTCATAATAGAAAAATCGATGCCTAACAAAAGAAGTAAATTAAAATGTCACAAAAGACTGGGATAAAAAACTTATTATATTACTAAGTTAGACTCCCCTTTCTAAACAAATGGAATATAGAAAATATGTAAGACATTCGACAAGATGAGTAATGGCTCCTTCATTGCCTTAAGTAGAGCTGGGCACTACCAAAAGATCAAAGGCGGGTTAGCATGTATCACGTGATAATAACACATTTTGGGTTCAAAAATTCAACATTATGGAATATCATTCAGGGTTTAAAAATTCATGAAACTCACCCTAGCTTAATTTCCTCTGGAGTCAACACCTGTGGCACAAACACATTTTTGACCTTTTTGCCCTAGTATCACAGGCTTGCCTATAAGTCTTTTCAGTGTATGCACAGTTCCTTCGATTGGAGCTTGCCACTACTTGGATCAATTAGCCATTATTTGCTCCAAGTGACTTTACCGCTTTCCTGTGCCTTTATTGGAATCCCCAAGAAATTGACCTATCTATTCATGTTTTTCTTGGAAGTTAGCCCTGTGCCCCGCTTACGATTGCCTTTTCTTATATAGTCTATTTGCCTTATCCTCTTCTTTTATTATGCATGCCCCGCCGAAAGAGAACATTAAGGCTAACATACACCATCGTGCAACCTGCTCCTAACAAGTTGTCAGATCGAAGCAGGGCATTCTCCATTAGCCTGCCAGCAGCAAAGAGGTTTCAATTCCCATTATAAGTAATGAGGCGAGAAAGATTCTATTATCTCTTCCTGGTCTAGATACTATGCTATTGTGAAGGATCTCAAAACTCTCATTAAGGCACTATTTAGCCCTCCGGTTGTGCCGCTGGTGGAGCCTCTGTGTGTCAATTTCAGTAGTTGAGTTTAAAACTTTTGTCATCAGCTTCTTCTTTTTGGAAAGTCTTATCCCAAATAGTCATCAAAAAACAAGTTAGCCGAGCATTGACTTAGGAGACACTTGCATCGGCATTTTCTCGTGTTACTTCTACTAGGAGTAGCTTTTTTAGTGCTAGATGGATATATAGAGAGAGATATCAAAGTAATAGCCTTATGTTATGGCCACCCCCTGAACACCAGTGATTTTATTTCCGATCCAAATTTTGGCTAATTGATCAAAGTTAGTAACTATAGTAAACCCATAGATCATGGAATAGTTAGGGTCGGTAGAGCATGCTTGATTGGCATTTCAATTGGGCTTGACTAAAAGGAGTTGTTTGAAAATTCATACATAAGGTAAAATGCTTGAAAATACAAACCAAAGATAAAATAATGAAAAAGAAACAAAAAAAAGTGACTACCTCACTGAAGAATGTCAAATCTCAAATGTCAAACTACAAATATTTCTTAATATTCAGAAATATTAAGACTCATGGTGGACTAACATTATAATAATCTTATAGACGAGATGGAGTGTAACTTTTAAAACCCATAGATATTAGGAAACGTCTTTCGTGTAGAAATTAATATATTTATATATATCCGAATATATTTTATCAATTCTCTATAATTGTAATCATTTAATCGGAATAAAATTTTACAATAAATATTAAATATATAAAATTTTTAACATTGAAAATAAATAATTCTTATAAAATTTAAAGTAGAGTTTTGATCAAATATTTATATAATCTTAGAATATAGTCAATACCTAAATATTTCATAATAAATTTTATAAAATTAGACGCAAATCATTAAAATTTCAAGATTTACAAATAAGATGGAAGTATATACAAAATTAAGTCAACAGGGACAATAAAGGATCACATAAATAAATTTTTAAATAAAGATTGAAAACAATAATATGAGAATTTTAACAATAAATAAAAGAAGTGTTTAAATACACTTATCTTAATTCAAATATTATCAAAATCTAATATAATTTAGCTTTGAAATTAATTTCATTCACTTTTTATCTTCTCATCTTTCTCTTCTTTTCTTATCTTCTATTTTTGCCTTATTTTTCAAAATTTCAAGCCAAAATGGCTAAGAAAGAAATAAAAAATTAAATATCCATATTGGCTACAAGCGTCAGTCATGCAACCACTAAGCATGAGCACGAAACAAATGCATGCATAAGTGCACCTCAAACGTTGCATGTAATATCCGATTTTCATCTAATTTGATTTGAAATTATTAGTTAATTTAGGATGGATTACGTCCTAAAATTCGTCATTAACCATAATTATAACAGATTATCCTTTATGTATCAATTTTATCAATAAATAAATTATTAATTCCTTTGACATAAGCTTACCGTGTCAATACCACAATCAACTGTACATAAATAATAAAATAATATACACAGGATTTTAATACATTGTTACTTTATCTGTGACTCTAATGCCAATCCAAACAATATAACGTTAACTTTTTATTAAGGAAAAATATATGTTCATTACTAATCAATTATATACTAATATGTAAAAGTAATAAATATCTATTAACATAATAACTGTACATATTTAACATAATAACTAATATATAATTATATAACATCACCCTAAGTAACAAAACTGACCAAAACTCTACATCAATTCTACCATAATCTAAAAGTGAAATCATATTAAAACTAACAACTAAATATAGTACGTACTACCAAAAACATAGGTTAGCAAAAATAATATATTTAGAAGCACAAACTAAGCCTTTTAATCTTCACTCTTGCTCGTCAGGAAAAAACTCATGCGAATCTTCTGAACAGTTAGTAAAATAGTAATAGAATAAGTCAAATACTCAACAATACACTATACATAATAAAGTACATGTATATACATATTTATATTTAAAATCATATCATTGGAGATAGGAATTGTACATGACAAAATAACATTAAATGAATACAACCTCTTGATTTTTTATCTTATTCTTTACTTACATTAATCATCAAAATATGCTTCTTATGTTTTCTTATTCTTATTTGTCATGACATACTAAAAACTCACTTTTTTTAGGGATCTGGGCCAATAATTTTTACTAACTAAATGAGCGGTCAATCAAAACACAAATAGTATTCATTCTCCACACAGTTAAAGGCCTAACCTCCTATTCTCCACAAATAATGTTCATTTTCTACATTTATCCTGTAGACAGGGCCAAAGCTGTATTACGATTCTAACTTTCAAACAATGATCTTTAACTATAATATATTAAGGTATGCCAGAAAATATTATCTGTTAAATAATCATTTGTCTAATTTATTAATTTCTTAGAAAAGTTTTACACTTTACTTCTTAGTTTTTAGTTTTTATCTTTTTGGTAAATGATTCAAACTCTTCTTAATAAAATTGTGGAGCTCCCTTTCTTTTTCATAATATAATAGACAATTTTATCACAATGATTTTATAACTATGAAATTCGGATAGAAAAACATGTAGCAGAAAATTAAAAAATTTTATACAAATTTAATAAGTATACATCATATAATTAAATCTACAATATATTTTTAGTATATACAAATGGCATATAATACTTTCAAATCGACAACTATGAAGCACAAGTATGTAGAAATTATTTTCATATTTTTAAACATGAAGAGAATTTTGACATAATACACATAATTATAATACCAAAAATTTAACATAAGTTCTTGATAATTTTTACTATGAAATCATGGAAGACCAACAAATATACAAATATGTTGTATTTTTTCTTTAAAATTTTAATTTAAACGAGTATTAGAATAATAATACTCAAAAAGAATAAAAATAGATAACAAGAAAGAAAAGATGGAGTTAAAAATGTATTTACCTTAACCTAATTTAAGAAAATTCTAACTCTAAACATTTTGAATCGCTACCCAAAAGCTTTTTCCCTTTTCTCTCTCTTATTCCCTCTCCCTTCGGCCGTTCTCTCTCTCTATCTGTTTCGTCATTTGAATTGTTGTGAAAGAAAATCCTTGGCGTAATTTTATGAGAAACCCGCACTTCAGTGTCACTTACACGTGAGTCTAGCATGGGAATTATTGGTTTTCGCGCCTGAAATCACACTCGGTCGTGCTTCAGGCATGCCCAACACTGTTTTCTATGCCTCACGCCCATCGGAGTGCGGATCCGACGCTCTATAGTGTCGGCCTAGGGCCACAAGCCTAACTCATCCGGTTTGTAAATTTTTTACTTTTTACTCAATTTTTATTATCATTTGACATCAATTTTAATTATATTAATTTAATTAATCACGACTAATATAAGTTAAAACTTGATCTTTCTATGACAAGCTCGAGACAAGCCCGAGGTGGTGCTCGTGCCTAGGGAAGGTTTGGTGCGACGCTCGTGCGCCGATTTGGCTATATAAGGAATAACGCACACTATTCGATTATTTTGAATGGGAAAAAAAGAGAAATGAGAGAGAAAAAGAAGAAAACTGAAGAAAGAGAAAGAAAAAAAGAGGTAGATTAAAGTATCCTTTTGTTAGATCTGTTTAATTGGAGGTTGAAATAAATATCCTTACGTCCTATTATTAATTTATTTTTGTTTTCAATTATTTTTATTTACATTTGGTAATTTTAATATACATATATATTAGTTTACTTACCCTATTTTATTTCCTCATAATGCATGTCCATTTTACCGGTCATTTTGGGATTTTATTTTGGTTTTACACATAATTAAAAAAAATTTATTTTGTGAAAAAATAGATAAATATTTTAAAATATTATATTCATATATAAGTATATTTATAAAGAAAAAGTTATAAAATTTTATTTATTGGTCGTGCATATAGTATCCATGTCTTATGTTTCGAGTTAGGCTTTATCTTTGTTATGTGATTCGATATGTGACATTTTTTAAGAAAAAATGTTTATAATTTGACCTCTTGCGTGAAATTTTTAACATTTTTCATCATATGGGAAAAATTTGTAATATGTGATGTAGAATCCCTTACCAATTATATTTTTATGAAATCATTATAAAAAGTTGAATAAAATTAATATATTTTAATATCCTAATATATTAAATAGATTTGAAGAGTGCACCTATCATCTACGAATGGTAAAAAATAATGATATTCAATCCCATCTATAAGAGATAATATGTAGACAATCTGCATACGGTTCTAAATAATAGCTCATGGTCTAAAATTATCAGGAGTACGTATAACCCTTCTTTAAATTAGTCTTTCGACATTTAATTTTTTGATTTGTGTATATTTTAGATTTTTGATATATTTTATCAGTATCGATTAGTATTTATGGTTTTGAGTGAAATTCGCAGGTTATGCCCATCGTTGAAAATTTCGATAGTCTCGTACATTTAAACTTTTAACATTAATTTCAGATTATATTTTTGAGTATGAGATCGCATTTGGACTTTCGTTAATATGAAATTATTGGGATTTGGATATTAATTTTTATATATTTTCGTATGCATTTTAATTTTCTTCGTTCTATTTATGGACGCACCGTTTATCATATATTGTATATATATTGATACTTATTAAATTTTTGGCTCACATTTGTTATTTTTCTTTCTCCTTTAAATTAGTGGGCTACAGACATATTATAGAAAGCTCAGACGCGAAATTAATTAAAGTTTCATATATCTTTGGTGAGTATCAGTTTTGTATTTGGACTATGTTTATATCAAACATGTTAGAATAATGACTATGTATTGTATTGTAAAGGAAATTGTGTTCAAAATTATTTAATTAAATTGGATTTTTATGGTGTTTGGTTTGTTAGGGTTCAGAGATCTCATTTGTATTGTCGTCGGTCACTTTTTTCTTATGATATTTTAGAATAGGTTGTAATTATTTGTTTGTCCAGATGAGCAGCTTGGGAGATCTTATGAGGGTTATGTTAAAATCATTATTATTTTGGGTTATATTGATATTATGTTAGGTCACGTCTGAATTTAAAATTTATTTTGATTGTTGTTTCATATTTAAAACTTTAATTTTGTAGATTAAAATTATTTATTATTATTATGGCCTATTTTAGTTTGGGGTCGTGATAGTGCACGAGTACTACAGATGCTACTAATCACGCACGAGCTTGCCTCCGCTATGCATGAGCACTGCTCCTTTAGCTAGCCAGATCCTAGTGCTGCACATCTAAAGGTGAGACGTAAATCCAAAATTCTTAAATACTCGATTGTTCATCCAAATATATAATTATTTTAAATAATTTATCTAATTTATTTAATTATTGAGTCATAAAGTATAAATTAAAAATTAAGTGTTACACCCATAATACTGAAATGTATACTTAAAAAAGCTAGAATTATATCCTCTCAATTACTTTTGCCTACAAAAACTTGAAAGTACCGAGTATTACCATCAATAAGCTAAAATCTCTTATCTCCAAACTTTAATTATTCTAATTTGGCTAGTATTAACTTAAGCATAGTAAACCCAAAACTTATTTCTATATTTTTCCACTCTTGTCTTAATTTGTGTTATTTATGATTCGAGTTAAAATATCAAAGAGCCTGTTTTATAATCTCTAACTATAAATTCTAATTCACAATATATATCGTTTTGAAAAAAGCTTTTTTGGTCGTATGGGCGGCTAAATCTTAGTCGAAGTAAAAATCAGGTGTTTATAATGAAAAAATAATGGTTAAGTGAAAAAAAAAAAGAAAATGGTTATGTGACAAAATGACCTAAAATGTTTGATAGACTCTTACTAGCTTCATGTGATGTTGGTTTCATAATTATTTATTTTTGAATTTAATCCAAATACACCTGCAATATGATTTGACTCCCTCTCTCTCCCCTTTTTGTTTATGTAGAGTATTTTTATGTATAAACATTCTAAAATTATT